>NNCF01126257.1:403601-476177 GCA_002313205.1 Laupala kohalensis | reverse complement strand
ATATATATATATATATATATATATATATATATATATATATATATAATATACAGAAATTCTGCGAACTAAAGTAATGTGAATCAGCCACGGTGAGCATGCTACAAGCGACAATACGCGAGTTCAGTTGCACCAGTGACGTCATCGGCGCCGCTGTCTACTGCGCACCTCCGTCGTGATCTCTGCCGTGTCGTTCTAAAAACCGTGGTTAGAACAGTATTTTCCACAGCTTTTGGTAAATTATTAGTTAAATGTATGAAAATCTTATCATCATTACGTTTCTATTTCCATTTGGTATGTTTTAATAGTTGTTTTTTTTTTGCTATGTTAAATCGGTACTTTTGCAAGAATATTAACAAATGTAAGCTCGCGAAAATTTCTGCATATAAGCCCATGCTAATTTAAAGTGAAAAAACTCAAAATTTTGCGCCGTTAGGGTATGAAAATTCATCGCCACTGGATAGAGAATTCTTCATACTACTATTTGAAACACTTATGGGGGGGTACTTAAGTCTAGTCGCTCTGACGCAGTGGGGGACTAATGGGGCTATAGCTGCCCCCCCCCCAGTGGACCTGAACAGATTAATAATTGTTATTCGATATAATTGTTATTAATAAAAGCATATTAATTAAATTAGTAATACCATGTTAATAATTTTCATCAATAATTGTTATTAATAGTACCAGATTGTTAATTATTTATGTGCTGCATTGTATTTAAAGGTAATATTTGTAAAAATTTGTGTTGTAAAAGCATAATTTTTAAACAAAAATGTCCCCCGTAGGTATGATATAGAGCCGCTACTGCTCTAAAGGAGAGCTTAACGCTGTAACGTCCAAATTCAAAGTAATTTATTGACAGTTAATATGATAGTTCGACTTCTGTACGATTTGACTAATATTACCGAGCAGTTAACTACCTTAAAACGGAAGGTGGAAGGAAGAAGGGTGAGCAGTTGACGACGGATGTTGTGGTGTGAAGAGGTGATTGAGAGATGGAGCGTCGTGGAAGTGGCGTGGAAAAGAGAGAGGGAAGGAGGGAGCCAGCCATGAAGGTCATCCTGTTTGGCCGCTTTTGCCTTCTTCTTCCTGGACGTCAGCGTCACTCCTTCAACCGCACGACCTGTTCCCTCGTGCTTGTGCGACTTGCGTATTCGCACCCAGGTTACGCAGAAAGATGAGAAATTAACGACTGCATGCAGAGAGGCCTGTTTGCCTCGGTCCTCGACAAGTATAATAGACGAATAACATTATTAATAGGAAATTTTTTATTGAAGTATCTCCACAAAAATATAGCTGTAGCAGTCGCAAAGCGGTGTCTGGGAGCGTAAGGTCTTAATCGAAGCACTTAATCCAAGTCAAAGTCAAATCACTGAGAATGTATGATTGTTTTCTTTATTTTTATTGTAATTGTCGTAAAACACAATAATATGAATAATAATTGTGAAAACCCAGGATGTAATTTCTGTATATCGGTTAATATTATAGTTCCAACAATATTCAGGAACTCTCTTGACTCGCTTGGCATGCATAGGAGATTCATGTACAAACATGGCGGCGGAGCGCAGCGGTTTCGAGATTTATGCAATACACCTCAAAGGAAAAAGTGAAATATCTTTCTCAGATGTCCTAAGGTGACCTATATGACCGTGATGTAAAAAATGCTACAGAAAGCGTTCTACAAATCAAAGTAAACTTCCATCATTTTCGTGATTTAAAAGTTGGTCTTATTTTGTAAATAAGCGTTTACTCCGTAAGACGCAATGTATTACACCATCAATTACAATTTCCACTGCAATTATTTCATTTAAATAACCGATGAGGTATGTTTTACAAATTAAATTCACAAAAAGTACCAGTTACACTGTTTATTTCCGTCGATTTAAGATGATTTAGTGATTTAATTCTACCTACGCTAGCAATACTTTAAGGACACTTCCGCCAACTCTGCTGGTCCGTCTTCCCTTAATGAGCAAACCACGTGGTCTCTCCGGGGTTAAGTACTCAGTCACCTTGTGGAACCAATAAAAATTGAAAATATTACCTATTGTATTTAACTTTATATGACAATTTTAATATTATTTTTGCAATTTACATACAATTTTAAAGAAACCCTGAATCTGAACATTCTATAATTAAGGGTTAAATTCTTATTCGCTTGTTGCACTAAAAAATTACATTTTTTTATTTAACGTTTTATATCCATTATAATGTACTATTTGTATTCTATTTTAAAGTAGTAATAACATGAGTCCAAATACGATAAAATAAGGATGAAATTAAAAAGAGTAGGGTCAACTGTAAATGGAAGAAGGAACCTGATCTAAACCCTTAATTTTGTCGTCATTCTAGAATGTTCTGATCCACGTTATTTTTAATGTATGTAAATTGCAAAAATAAATTTATTAAAATGGAAATAAGAAGTTAAATCGAAAAGGGATCCTTTTCAATTTTTAGGTCCAGCACGTGACTAAGAGTCTAACCCCGGAAAGGGCGAGTGGTGTGTTTATTAAGGGTGGACGGACTGGTAGAGTTCGGAAAAGAATCCTAAGCTCTCAACCAGCACTTTTTATCTGTGTGAATTGTGTAATTTGTTGGGAAGGGGCTATACGATCAAGTGGGCAATTTGCGCAATGATATGAAGAAAAGAAGAGAGATGAACAGTGATCCACGTATTGCACTAGCTACGCAGACGAGGATACTTCGGTCAAAAGAAATGAAAAAAGGGGAATTTGTCATTTTCGGCGAAGAGGAAGAATGCTCCAAAGGCAAATTATTATTCATATTAACGGGAAGTTGATAGTGTTACAGTAACTGGAAAATGAGTGGACTTATTCGTGTAATAATAACGTATTCAGAAAGTATCAATGACTATGTTACTATTACAACGTACAGATGAACGCACTCATTTAATATAACATTTCATATCGCACTGACCAATACGAGAACAGAGTTAAAAGGAGAATAAGATAGCAAATAATAATTTGTTTTTAATATTTTATCCAGGGTGGGCTGATTGCGTAAAAGGTACGAATCTACGCCAGGGATAGTAAGAGACATTCCTTTCATCTAATTTAATTTTGAAGCGATAGGAGTTACGAGTTGGATTATAGGCTATTGTTAAAGGGTGGGGCGGTTAGCTGGGTTTATCAACAACTTGGCCTACATGGAGGGGTTAGTAATAGTTAGAGTTATTGACGTTACGAGGAAGGAAGGTTTACTTTTCAGTAGTCACAGCTATATGAACAGGGACATCAATGTGAAAAGCTACAAATTTTCCCTCCGGGAATCGAACCCGGGATGACTTGGTGTTGAGCGACAACACTACCACCTGCGCCACGTGTGTCCAATTACAATATAACCACTCTCGTACATGTAACAAATTGATCGCTACTAACGTAGAGCAATGACTGCAATACTATGAATATACATAATCTCCCTTGAGCATTTTTCTTTCCGTTTGAACAGCGATCAAGAAGCAGATCAGTTGCATCTGCTTTTGAATATGTCCATAAGATGTAATATAAATACGTGTCAAATCAACCAATGGTGTGACCCTAGATATTTCTGATTTTTTTCTTTTTAACTTTTGTTTTTGAGATATTGACTTCTGAAATTTCAAAAAACGCCTGATTATGACGGCGCATTGCACAATTCAATCAGCTGTAAATTGAAGACTATTTGTCATAGATAAAAATGACGTCATTCTTTTGAGTGTTTGATTACATGAATGCAAATTTTTAAGGTGCGATGTGTATGGGTTCTTATACAAAAAAAATTGTCATTGCACCAACAAATAGAGGATACTCTATTTTTGACATGTAGTTACGCCGGTTTGTCATAGCAAATAAATATAAACTGAATTAATTGATGTAAATCATTTTTACGATTAGTTTAGTACAGTTAGTTTTGATATGAAAATAATTTGTCTCATTTTAATATTTGCTGCAATGAAAAGTATTAGCAGTGTAGCTACATATTAGAGGAAGAATATTCCTCAATTTGTTAGCGCAATGGCAGCAAAACTAAGTTTTGCTACCAGAACCCCCCGTCGCCGCATCCTCAAAATATCCATTCAAGTAGTCAAAATGTGTATAAACAAAATATGATTTGAAATTTTCTTTTTTTATGCACTTGAAGACTAGTACAAATGTGCTAAAAATCACAAAACTTTTAGGTGCCGAGGTCCAAAATGGCAATATTTTTGGTTGATTGGATATTGAGTGAGTCGAATGGAAGTGAGAAATGGAGAGAGAAGATACTCGTAAAGGAGTCGAAAACCAGTTCGTAGCCACTGGACTGTGCGATCTCATTTTTGAATCGCCTGTCTTCGAGGAAAAACGATGAACAAAGCCCACTCAGTCTAAATTACATTTCCCTTCGTCTCGAATATCTTGAGGCAGTCACATATTTGCATGTAGATCTCGGATATCCAGCTTACATCAAAACCTACATGAAAATCACGAAGCGCACACCGGCAGTGTTGCAACTGGGATTGAATTTGAACTCTCGCCATTGCACACGTCAGACTATAACATTGCTTTGCCAAGTTTTGTACTACTCCCGCGTTTTACGCAGCAAATCACAGCACCTTTCATAACATACATCCATCCCAACACTCTTCAGCAGGGGTCTTCAAAGTTTTTAACCCGAGGCCCCATGCAAAATACCCTCGTTGCGAGGCGGGGCAACTACACTTTTTACACACCACTTATTACAATGTTCATTAGATTAATAGAGATGACTTTACTTTATGAGACAAGCATACCCGATAAACACGACTTGAATGTTACGTAACAAAGTAGGTATTGTGACGTCGTGAGTGAAGGAGCCGAAAATAAAAGACAAGGTTGCCTTGACTATTGTAATGTCGTGTGCATGTAAAGTACCAAAGCGGCGACAACGCCGTCACGTGACAAGGCGAAAACAAAACATGAACGGAAACGCAGTTTGTTAGTCTCAGTAAATTATTTTATTATTTTCAACGTGGCCATACGCAGCTTGCAACAGATCTCTCGACAATAAATTATTTATATGTTTATTTACTTGTTGTCGGTCTAACTGTCTTGATGTTGGTATAGAACCTGTACTCAATGCAGCCAACGCTTTTACTTCGCCATCGTCCGAAAGAGTAATGGATGATTATACCTCGCGTTCAGTTGGCAAGACATTCGTACTTGAATCCATTACCAACCTCGGACAACAATCAATTCACTTGCTCCTGTGGCGCTGTTCTGTACTTTCTGCATCGAGCGTGTGGAACGAATATTACCTTGTGTCACTGTTTTTTGTGTTATTAACTTGTATTTCTTTACAGCAAAGAGTCGTTTTTGTGACTACTACTAATATTAATTTGGATAGTATTTACTTCAATTCTTTGTGACCACGCTTTTCCTGAAAATTTTCTAGCAAGATGTAGCGGGACGTCTTAACCTCACATTATCAGCTGATGAGAATGACTTTGTGGCTTCCTGCACGCACGTGAGTTTAAAGGATTTGTTTTGTGGAAGTTGGCAATTTGTTTAAAGCAGCCATATTGAATAATTTTAGGCAAAGTATCGTGACTTTGAATGTACTAGTCTTTTACAAGGCAACCTTGTCTTTTAGTCTTGGCGCCTTCATTCATGACGCCACAAAGTCTTAAAAAATATATTATACAAATGTTTGAAAATGAAATAAATTGTTAAGAAATCAGGATCCTATATAGGTTTGGAAAAAAAACTTTGGTTGTTTTTTAACCCTTAAAGCTTTAATATTCTGATGTAGATATGAGATGAATGAATTTGCTTGCCGAATTTTGGTATCCCTGTCACCAAAAAAGAAAGTTGGGTCTGATAATCCAGAGTCAGACGAAAACCCATCTCGTACATTGGAGACCCCTGGCCTGCGACAGACTTCTAAACTGCAGTTGAGAGGGAGCCGGACTAATATATAAATAGATTTTCAGGAGTATGCGCGCTACGAGAGAACTATGTAATGTAAAATCAGGCATTCAGTATTATAAGTTTTTACGCAACGTGTAATTACCATTACCTGAGTTATGGGAACGTACAAAAGATATAATACAACCGATAATGGTGCTTAATTTACTTCTTGCGTTTTGTACCACGTCCTTTCGTGACAGGTGCGTCATAATGAACATTTGTAAAATCAAAATATAGGTCATCCATGAAAAACATTGAAAATTTATTGTCATGCATTATCCAGAACTCAATTATCCAAGATTTAATTCTTAATGCGATAAAGAAACAAGCTCAATCTTCTCATTAATATTGAAATATTTTCTGATAACTGATTTTCTCGGGCGATATTTGAGGTGGGTAAAATGTCTAAATGTAGAGTACTCTTACCTCACCTGGCTACTCGCTATTAATGCTATTTTGAACGTATTTGTTACCACGGTTATTTTATATAAGCATGGTAATAAAATTAATCCTAGAATTTAGCAACATTCTCTTTTCTAATGATTGAATTTATTGTGATAGTGATTATTGATTGAACTGCTTAAATACGATAACTCGTCAAAAGTATTTGTTTGTGTGAGTCGGGTACATTGTTTCGAGTTGATTTTAGTAACATTTTTCTCTCCTTCGTGTACTTTTTTATAGGAAAATATATTTCGTGCGAATGGACCGTGCATCATAAAGACGACTTCCAAATGAAATCATATTCAATTCTCAAGTAATGGTTCATTATTGTTTACTATGTTAGTTAGATGTTTGCTATTATTCTATTATTCTATTATGGATAGAACTTTATCCGAACACAAAAACATTTTTATTCATTATGCAAATGAATAGTCAGAAGAAAAAAATTCACGTATTGTCTACGTAAAACTTTTGATTTCGTGTTTCTTTCATAAAAATCGGAATTTATCTGTTAAAACATTTAGGATAATATATTGTTTTGTTATTGAGGTACTGAGGAAAACAAAATAACTCGCACACTTACGAAATCGGACGTCGTATGATTACTACGGACAGTTGAAAATGGCGACGAGTCAGTAACTGAAAACGGGAACTCTTCCTTTGATGTAAGCGGTGTTGACCATTACACCATCCATTCACATCTCACAACTGTGTACCATATCCATACAGTGGGCCATTTTCTACATACTTTCGATCGATCGGGCCACCACGGGATGAGGTTTAGCAAAATGCTGCCCGACAAATAAATAAATAAAATAAAATTATTGTCAAAAAAGCAAGAGTTACAAACTGCGTATGACCACGTGGAGGACAGTAAACTAATTTAATAAATCTGATGAGTCATTTTTATTTATTTGTAAAGTGATATTTTTATTATCATCAACAGATTTCTATTATTCAAAAATTAAATTGTATATTCTTTATGATGAAACAGTGTTCTTAATATTTAATGTTCTAATAAAATGTTTTTGTATTGTAATGTATGACAAGGTCCGAACACGGAATTCTATTTTCTCACCGGACATACCACGTGAAACATTAATTCTGAGAGAATAGATATATAACATAAAGTTGAACCCCCCTCCCCAACGTTTCATAAAGAAATTGATGTCAAATGTACTATTGCCGTTAAAAAAAAAAGAAGTTTCGCGAACCGCCAGTTACGCTCAGTCTCCACATTGCGGCTGGTACGTGTCACCAGCAACGCAGCTTTGAAAATTTTCACCCGTCCCCGCACACAAGTAATACTCGTATTGTAATTAATTTTCATAATTGCACAATACACAGTGATCGATGCCTTCTGTAAAACCATATCTTCTTTCAAAATATATTTTTAAGGACTTACAGAATCAACGTCTCGCAGAGGTATTGTCAACATAACGATTAAAAATTGTAATTAACCATTTCAAGCATATAAGAACTCAGAATTTGGTAAATGAAATACTATATAATCTTGTCAATTTTTTGATAAATTTAGTCCTACCATTAAAGTTTCGGATCTGAATTATTATATTTGTGCAAATTTAGGACATCTTTCTCCTAGTATGAAAAGGGTTAAAAATTGTCTTCTTGCAAGACAAAAATAAATAGCAAAGATAATCAATACATTTAGTTTTATAAGAAAATTATTTAAAACTTTTAAATAACGTTAAGAAACAGAGCTCATTTCTCATTCATACTTAATTAATTTACAATATAATGTAAAGGGTCAAAATGGTCTTCAAACCCAAAAAATTGTCTCCATCTACTTTGACAAAATTATGAAATTATTTACTTAATTAAAATCAAATCAATCATTCAATTACGTCCCAGATGAATCAAATAGCATTTTATATGCGGGCTTCTCACTTCACTCCTGATCTTTCGTTCTGATAGCAGCGACTTTAGGTCGCACGGCACCGTATTGCATATCCGCAATGTGGCAACTGTGCCATAAGATATTGTGTGTTAAACCCTCATTTCTTCACGACGCGCCGCGCGTAGCCAACGCAGCAGGACGGCGCGCCGCGGCAGTGGAAATCAACGGGCGGGGAAAATACGCGACGCTGAATGCGGAGAGGGTCCCATTTAAATATACATGCTGCTTTGGTTTCGATCCGACGTACCGATCGTCGGCAACGCTATGTGGAGACAGAACCTCAGGTTTTGCGCTGTTTTTAAGTGCTCGAAAACAAAAAGACAAAAATCCGCGTGGTAGGACAACAGACTGGCACCAAAGATGCATTATCAGAGCAAAACAAAGTAACTATAAAATACACAAATAAAATTTTCGTAAAAATTTTAAAACAGGAGTATTTTCAACCAAATATCAAAATATGTTGATATTCATTAATAATCCATGCAACTTGCTAATTTTCTCATGAACACAATTTTTATTGGGTTTGACTACACATTATTTTACGAATACCCTAGTGGTAGACAAGGAGAAATTACCGCCAGTTGCAGTAAAAAATGGTAATGACTCACATACTTTTTTTGAGAATATCAAACAAGCGGATCATGGAGATGGTTGAAGGGAATACAAATTAGAAATGCAAATTATTTATATTTGTAAAAATTACAGTTCTTGTGTATAGATCCTTGGAATAACGTTATTTATGTTCGTGTTATGTGAAGTAACAATTGCTTAAATGGTGAATTGAATTACTTGTATTAATATACATGATTTATACTTGTCCATGCTTGTATTTCATTCTTATCAGACCTTGGTTATATTATATAAAAATGTATTTACAGAAATGAGGCTCTTTGGAAACTTGCTGGTGAGGATCCGAATGATGAATCAAAGGAAGGAAAAGCAGATGGATCGGGCATGCACAAACGAAACAAGATGGTTGTAGAAAAAGGAGCTGTTGAATGGAATGGTAAGAGAGGAGGAATATTCTGATGACAGCAGGAGGCCTCAGGAAAATCAGGAAGAAAATGGGACGCTCGGAAGAACTGTGGAAGGATTTCACCGACGTCCTCTAACTCTTGAGAAGAGCAGCAAGAATGGCGATGGTGTATTCAAGGTAAGAATTTGTGATTTAGAGGTAAGTAATTTAATTAAGGAAATAATTAAAAAATTACGACGTTTAATGGACGAATAATATTAATATTTTGTGTGAAGAGCTCACTACGTTTCGACTTAGATTAAAGTCGTCGTCAGGTGATCAAGTAACAACAAATTATAACAATTAACATAACAACAGGACAAATTAACATGATATAAACATAAACACAAAACATGTTTACAGAAAAGCAGAAACACAAACATGTTATAATGTAGTATTGTATAAACCATATAGTTTTTCAGTGCCTGTGCGTCAATTTAAAAAACGTGTATTAAAAAAAAAAATTTGATATACAACGTTTGTAACAATTAACTTCTTTGCCTAAAATTAATGTATTTTCACAATCCATCATGAGTTCATTATTAATACAATATGAGGTAACTACACTTTGTTCAACTAACTTTAAATTTCTTTTGTGTTCCTGGATTCTAGGTTTGAACACTCTTTTTGTTTGACCTACGTTCTTGGTTTGATCTTTTTATTTTAATTAGACTATATCTTGTCTCCCAATTTTCATTTTATATGTTTGGAACAATTTATAAAAATATGTTCAGGAAGATAAACTCGAAAAACATATTACCATATTAGACCTCTTCGTTCTTTTCTGTCGCTATAGCCGAATGGGTAATAAAGGTTAAGAAACTCGATAAACGAGGTCACAGTACATGTAGAATAAATGGATAAACGTAAGTAATAACACGAAATCTCGTGGGCTAGATATTTCAATTTTGAATTTTTACTCATTAAATGAAGTGAAGATTGATATCAAATCCCCGAAGAATGAATTTGATATGACGTAATTGTACGCATTAATTACAATTTGCGAAATATTGTCAATCTGTGTCAAAGCAAAATATTAACAATGTTTAAATGTGAGCTGAGAAGTATGCAAATTTTATTTGAATCGTGAGTATAGAAATAGAATGTGGAAAGTAATTTTGAGGAATCCGAATTGAACTTCAATTGGAATTGAATCGAGGTAAAAATATACAATCAAGATCGTAAAAATTTTGGTTTAGTTCATCACTACTTAAAAATCTTAGGAGTGAGCTGAAATGTTAAATCCGCCTCTGCCTTAGGGTCCTTGATCGGAATTGATGGGATGGTCCCTCGCTTGCTTCCGGAGAGTAAAGTAGTTTATTGTCCTCCACGTGGTCATACGCAGTTTGACAATAAATTTATTTATTTATTAAAAATTATTTATATTTATTACAATGCACGGTCCCACAATTGTAACGACACGATGTTTGCTAAATCTCTCTTACACACTGTCAAAACCTGGGTGCGAAGCGCCGCCGGCGAGCGTTGTAGCTCGCCTTCGTTGGTACGTGCTCAACTGTTTCCGAGAGAAGCGTAACCGCATACGTCTTCAATGGCGTTCTCCAGAGAAGCAGAACTATGTTAGTAGGTATAAAAGAAGAGCTCTCGAATTGAACGTGATCTTGTCTCTTGTTTGTTGCTGTTGGCTTAGGCTTCCAATAGTTGGTGAGACAGTCAATTCTGGAAATTAAGGACCCGAATGAACTTTTTTTAAATTGTAGTATTTGTAAATGGGAAATGTAGCGTGCTATTGAAACTTATCTACATGGAGCGATAGGAGTTAGGACTTGGGTGGTAGGGGCTTTTGTTAGTACGTGGGCCGGTTAGCTGGGTTTACCAACAACTTGGACCACGTAGAGGGGTTAGTAGGAGTAGTTAGTAATAGAGTTATTGATACTAAGAGGAGCTGGATGGAGGAAGGAGGGTTCGCTTCTCAATAGTCACTGCTAAATTAACTGGGACATTAATGTGAAAAGCTAAAAAATGGCCCCACCGGGAATTGAACCCGGAATGACTTGGTGATGCGCTAGAACGCTACCACCATCCAAGGGGTTCTTGGATGTTTGAGTTGAAACTAGAGTTCTTGAAGAGTTGTGAATGAGGGAGATATTGTAGGAAAATTTTCCTCCTCCAATAACACGTTACGCGAGACACGTTGAACTTGAATAAGAAAATATTGAAAAAACTCTACGCGTCACGAATTTAAAAAAATGTATTTTTGCTGATAAACAAATCCTGATGCATTTCTTTCATTAATAACAAACATACTAAAATTAAATTTACTTCATGTGAAATTCACCGAATCAATCAAAATAGTATGTCACGTGGATTTTTCTGAAGAAACCAAAACTTCTTTGTAATTTCTGCTTTGCACGATTCTCTACAGAAGGAAATATAATGGTAGGTATTGAAAAAGTTCTAAATGCATTTGATAAACTAGAATTTTGAATGAAATGAAAGAATATTAATGAGATGATGCGTTATTTGAATCATAAAATTTTAAACATTTAGTATTTATACATAAAAAGAGAAATATAATGCTTGTTATTATAAATTTTTATACATGTGTGTGACCATTACGTTGAATGATATCAGTTGTTCTTTCACTAACCCCACCCTACCTCTAATTCGTAACGTTGAAATACCACCCTTGGTGTCCTTGATACTGTTGTGTTTAATTACAAGAAATCTGTGATAATGAAAAGACGTTTTAAGGCATTGAGACCTCGCGCTGCATAACTTGCACATCTTACGTAACCCAGGAAAACAAACCATTCCTCTTCTGGGCGTCCGTCAACACGTGCGTCTGGATGATCGCATAACACGAGTTTCTATGCATCAGATAACATGAGCACAACAATAACACGTGTTTCACACTGACGGCTACAACTTCCGAAGCAACGTATAAAGAGGCTTCGGGTTGTAAAAATTATTTGACCGATGATTATTACACCGATTTATGGTTTCGGAGCGTTGAAAACATTTTCTCAGTTACGTCCTTGTTCCTCATTCGATAGATACACGTGTTTTATTCAGACGTAGACTGCGTTTATTTTACGGTTTATGTTCTTTTCTTGACAATATGTCTTTCCACACGAATACACAAACGGGAGTTGAATAAATATTTTAGTTGTTGTATAAATTAGGGTTAACACCCATCCCAATTGATTTCATATGATTTTTCGCGAAATATGTCAATTACGTTCAGACCTGTCATATTAGGATTATATGGCAAAATTATTATAATAATAATTTTTTAAATTNAAAAAACAGTACAGACTGCGTATGACCACGTGGAGGACAATAAACTAATTTACTCTCCGGAAGCAAGCAAGGGACCATCCCATCAATTCCGATCAAGGGCCCTAAGGCAGAGGCGGATTCAAATTTTTTTTGCGTAAGTTCCTAGATAAGATAAAAAGGTAGCTGCGAGTTATATTTACATATATAATGTCAATATGTTTGTAATTTAACGCAAATATGTTTGTAAATTTACATGTACAAGTTATTATCGAACTATAGATTATTCTGAGTATAGTGTTTAAAAATCATAAGAATTGAAATNTTTATTGTTACAAGAAACACGCCCCTAGACAAAGCCTAGAGAACCTGTATAAGAAATCCGCCTCTACCCGAAGGAAAAACGGAGAAAACCCCGGGCCAGGATGGGTTTTTTTTGGTTTTATTTGGTATACTTTTTTTGGTTTTATTTATTTTAATAAAAAAATTTCTTTTCCGTTTTCATTGCATATGAAAACATGAAAATAATGTGGTTAACGCTTTAAAACAAAAATATAGCAAATTGCCTTTTATGGGCACCCAAAATAATTGATGACAGATGGCTGACAAAATAAATTGTTTAATTATTTTGTTGAAAGTTAAAAATGGATAATACTTAGATTCAGGAGACTGAGAAAGGCATGGAAGAACTTCATATTAGTACAGATGATATCAAGAATAACCTTTCGAAAAAAATTGCAAAGGAGTAAAGGTTTCCAGGAAAAGCCTAAGAAAAAGACGGGTGTAAGATGGACGGAGGAAAGAAAAGATAAGCATAGAGGAAGAATGAAGGAGTGGTGGAAAGAGAAGAAGAAAGGAGGACCCAGTTGAAACGAACGTTGTGGCTCATACGATTGGAAGTAATTGGAACGGTGGAGTTGCGCACCTGGGAAGTGAAATGCGAGGATTATCCCAAGTAATAGGGTCGAGTTGCACATGCCTTTCCGCATTATTTCTCCTCCTCCAGCCCAGGTAAGGGTTGGGAGGCAATAGCCTTTCACTGAGTCATTGCAAGACGCTCATTCAATTTTCTAATGATTGTTAATTATTTTTATTATGAACAATCTATTGGAATCTGCTTCAAATTTCACGAAGAAAGAGTTCAAACTCGACCACATTGCGATAGATCGTAAAATACTTATTGATTAATCTGTGCATATACACTGGGAGTAATATATACTTTCAAAGTGTAAAATACAATTAATTATTTTAATCGCAATGGTAATTTTAATGGATACATGGATTCTGTTATTTATTAAGTGTACAACATTTTGGCAAACTAACTGGTACGTTCGTTATTTCTTTACAAAACAAATTTATTTTATGTCCCAATTCCTTATCGTAACACCATAACATTAGTTAGATGTGTAAAGATTAATTCGGTGATCGCCCCATTTTGGCATCGTATTATCTCCTAATGCTGTTAAATGATTTAAATGTTTCTTTCATTGCAAAGATAATTTTAAGTACTAAAATACCGAGAAGCCTGATTTTAATTTAAACTTCTAATTTTTTTAATTAAAGCTTTTGATGTTCATTTTTCTTCATGAGAAATGCATTGAAAATATGGTCAGAGTCTGAAAAAGTGTGAACAAATGGAAAAGTCGGGGAATTTTATTTAGGAAAAATACTGGCGACTCTAATTTATTCTAAATATTTGGCTCAAAAATGATTTTTTGTTTTATTTCTGCGATCTGTGTATTATTTTACACCAGCGCAGCCCAACACACCTTGACACTTGGGCCATTTTCTACGCACTTTCGATCGATTGGGCAGGTGCAGGATGGGGTTTGGTAAAATATTGCCCGGGAAATAAAACTTACGGGTCATATTTATTTATTTGTAACGTGATATTTTCATCTCATCAACAAATTTGTATTATTATTTTATTTTATTTTATTTCATGTCTTACAGCGAAGTTCGGTTATTTCAAGGTGGAAAAATTAAATAACTTATTTCTTTATTTTTAAGAAGTATATTTAATATCTAGTATGCTAATAGAATACTTTCATATAGTAATGTAGGATGGGAAATTCAAACATAATTTTCTATTAGTTAAAAAAGTTTCATGGTACACTGATTTACACGATAAAAACAGTTTGTACGTAAGATCTTGGTTTGTTTGAGATCACTTGACTGATCTTAAAATATTTGTATTCTTGTTAATGAACGCTTAAAATACAATCGTTGCACCAACTTGCGTCGATTTTTTATTGGTATATTTATTATGACTGCTAGTAATAATTTTCGTTGACGAAACTAACAATTTGTTTGTCTCAGAAAATCTGAATTGGAAAACAACGAAACGCAAGAAAACATTCGCACAGCAGACATCCAACAGTTATGATTAAAAGCATTAAAAAAATCTTTAAATTTATTCACTGTTCTTAAAATTAAGAAATACACTCAATATAACTGAATTGTTGTAGAAATTAAGGAATCATTACGCGATGCCCTCTGTGATGGCGAGATGCTCCGTGCTGTCGATTCACGAACTATAATAACATCAACATACAATTTCATCATATTCAGACTAGTTTTCTGGTTTAAAATAGTTTTAAACACAACGTTTTGACAGTTGGCACAGTCCTCATCAGGTGAATAACAAGTTTAAAATTTAAAAAATACAACAAACATTTCACAAAAGTCTGGAAAATGAAATTGTTTTATTGAAGAAGTAATCAGACGAACTATTCTTTATAATATAATAATATCACGTTTAACGGTGTTGGATACAATTTTTGAAAAAGTTCAAGAATGTGTTTATCTGAGAGAAACGTAAAAAAAGATCTCGTACAGTAACTTTCTAATGCTGCATTCTAAACAAATCTGTTAAATCTAAATAAATATAAATGTTTACTTTTGAAAAATAATGATGAATTAAATAAGCGTATTATAATGCTCTTGCTATAGCTCTTGGGATGACAAAGAATGGCCGTAGCTCCCACTGTTGTCTGCGAAGAGAAGGAAATTAACGCAGGAGCTGAACATAGTGCGCAACTCGACACCGACCGCCCGCGAGACTCTTATAATCCTCTCAGATATTTCTTGACCTTGGGGCGCAACTGCACCGTACCCAAAAGTAATAGCAGAATACTATTTTTCTAAATAACCTTAATGGTTTCAGATTATTATTGTTAAGTAATGACTAACTGTTATTAGTTAATGAGTACATGTAAAATAATATGTAGCGATTCTAGGCATAGGTATTCCACGGAGGACTGGCGACACGTTGAATAACTTTTATAATAAAACATTTAGTAACATCCTGGTGATCCACCTCGGCTTCGCGCTCGAGAATTTGTTGTTATTGTGCCTTTTGACTTATCGTCGTAATTTGGTGTCGATCAAAACAGCATGTCAAGTATTTCTTTAATCACCGCAGTGAGTCCCTTCCCTGGGGGTGTTTTTTATGAGTGTTGTACTTAGAAAGTGTTCCATTCCAAAATCGTGAAAAATCATAATGTGGAGGTCAACATTCTCAATTTCGATAGTGGAATACTGTCTGCAAATCTTTCGATATTGAGGCTATACGCTGCAATTTCTCTGGAAATCTTTCGGTCTTTTTTATACTGCATTTAAGTACTTGTATACGGTCGATAGTTATCTAAAAAAGCAGCGAAGTTTTCTTTGTTTCCTGAAAAATAAAGTTTTTCGTATGTTTTGCAAAATTAGAAATAAATGATGCTGACGACTCGTGTAATTTGTTTACTAATATTTACTCTAACACACATTCGTATATTTTTTAGATTAATATTTAGAAGAAATCTCCACTTATTGAAAAAATGTGACAAAATATGTTAATTATTATGACAGTCTATTGCCATGAATCAACAAAAAAATCCATCTGTCAGATATGCGATGCACCACGTAAGGTCGATATTGTAAATTTATTTTGATTTTGTAAATAAGGTTTGAATTCTATCAACGTCCAAAATTACGTCTCAGAATACGACTAATATTGTGTGAATTTTTCTACGATATTTGTCCGAAGTAAATTTTCAACACATAAATTATCTCCAGTAATAATTATCCGAGAAAATTCATCGAGAACTTACGTTGAAAATCCCAAAATCTTAACTCGCCTAGTTCTTTATTTGAATATGTGAAATTTGCGACAAATTCAATTGGAATGTTTTTCTCTTCCAGTGACCGTGTCAAATTTCGGGTCAATTTCATTATCTGTTTATGAAATACAAGCTTTTCTTTCTCTTCTCATATTTCTAATTATTCTCAGTACAATATAAAGAAGAATTTGAAGAATATAAAAGATATTATGAAAATGAATCTGTTCAAATCAGCGGTCAAAAACTACCTCCTGCACCAGTGCTTCTACACTGTAAAAGAATTTATTGATTTTAATAAAAGTTAAATCCGTCTTGTACTTTATCACGCCATTGCTTTAGTACTTTTTAAATAACTTATATCACTTTTTAGAAAAAAATATTTTCTTGCATGATTGTGTTGTCTTATATTAATTTAGTTTTATGTGTACTCAACTTTGGCACGGTTGTGTACATAAATTCTGTTGCCCCTTCTGGCCCGGGTTTTTCTCCGTTTTTCCTTCGGGTAGAGGCGGATTTCTTATACAGGTTTTCTAGGCTTTGTCTAGGGGCGTGTTTATTGTAACAATAAATCGTGAATTTAGTGTTATTTCAATTCTTATGATTTTTAAACAGTATACTCAGAATAATCTATAGNAATCTATAGTTCGATAATAACTTGTACATGTAATTTTTTGCTTAAAATTACAAACATATTGACATTCTATTAGTATTTAACTCGCAGCTAACTTTTTATCTTATCTAAGAATTTATGCTGAATTTTATTTGAATCCGCCTCTGCCTTAGGGCCCCTGATCGGAATTGATGGGATGGTCCCTTGCTTGCTTCCGGAGAGTAAATTAGTTTTTTTTCCTCCACGTGGTCATACGCAGTCTGTACTGTTTTTTGACAATAAATTTATCATACAATTAAGGAATGTGTCCTTCTTTCTCTGGCGTCATTTCATTTCTTTCATTTACGTGTTACGTGAGCTCCGATTGTTGATTAGAATCTTTATTCTTCCTCGTGGTTTCTTCCCTGCGTAGAAACATCATAAATGTGATAATCTCGTCGTGACTTCGTTCTATTCATTACCTTCCGACGTGCGGTGGTCACCTGATCCTTTATAGGCCACTCCTTCCATTCTCGTACTTTCCTGCCACCTGTTCGCGTCAGTTCCTACCCCTCCATCCCCACTCCTCCGCGCGCCGCCACGGCCCTCTGGTGAAAGATTACCACCGAGAGGGCATTGGTATTGCGTGAAGTTCCAGACGTAGTCAAGCCAGACACCCAGAGCCGCCATGTTCCCGTCAAATTGACGCGTTATTAAAATATTCATATGAAAACTCTCCAATATTACGAAACTGGGACACACGTCAGCCACACGCTTCCTAGATTCACTCTGGTCAGTGCGAACTGCTATAACTTTCATAACAAACCTTCGCCCTGGTCACTGGCACTGCGTCTTCCATACGCTACAGGAGCGCCAGCCGTTTCTTCAAAGCAATCCCCGTTCATTAAATTCACATGAGTGCAGCAACTATCAGCTGTCGACATAATGTAGCGTATAAACACAAACGGTTGCATAAAGAAAAGAAGTGTTCTAGAATTTTTCTTCTTCTCTAATTATGTGGGTTCCATCTCAATAGCTGAATTGTCGATAACAAAAGATAATTTCCGTTTGTCGATTTGTAGAAAAGTTGATATAAGTTGGTTACAGTCCTATGAGAATTATAAGGAGAATGATCAAAGTTCTGGATGGTTACAATTAAAGTTGCCCTGTTGGGACGTACATAGAGCCTGTTCAGACGGATATATTTAGTTGAAACATAGTAAATACGTTACATGGACCATGGGGAAAAGAAATCTGCAATAAAAAATAGTTTCAAATTTTGATCACCAGGTGAGAAGGACAAATTGGAAACACAAAACTTTATTCCTCACACATTTGTTCAATCTGCATTCCATTTATGTCAATCACATGTTCAAAGCGTGTTCAACAGTAGCACAAAGTGTTTATCGATTGCAGAAACATGACGTGTTGTGCGTGCTTTAAATTCGGGAATAGTTCGTATGTTAATACATACGTCCACCAGAACGGGCTCTACGTAACTCAAAACAGAGTAACATTAATTATAACCACTCGGTATTTTAATTCTTCCTACATGCGTATAACATTCTGATCCTTAACAGTTATAAAACGCAGTGGTGTCTTTAAAGAACGATGTCGGAGCTTAAACAGTAAAAATACGCCCATCTCGCCAGGAATATATTCATTTATTTAGTGTAAAAAATCAATAAGAGAGATAAAATAATTATGAAAGCTTTAGTGAAGAATAAATGAACAGTTCATAATCCCCCAGGCACCAAGTCCAGCATCCCAGTCACCAGAAAATGATTCAAAGAAGCATTTTTCTACAGTCTTTTTAATATTAACTTAAAATAAAGCAAGGCATTACAATTGCAATATTGTTTGAACTCATTGCTTTCAGAAAATTAGCAGCGAGGTCGTATGGGACGCCCGAATCCAAGACAAATTTTCACGGGGGAAAAATTAACGTATTATTTCATTAGTCTGTCATATTTTCCGTCTCCATATACTATAATTAATACCAAATCAAACGACCCTAGTTTTTGTGAATAGAAATATATTTACACTACAAACTCAAATAAATAAAATAACACACATTTCAATCCTTGTTGTGTATGTTTTTTATTTATTTGAGTTTTTAGTGTAAATACATTTCTGTTCACAAAAAATAGGGTCGTTTGATTTCGTATATTTGTCCTCAACCCTAAATAAACTTTGTCAAAAAAGCAGTTACAAACTGCGTATGACCACGAGGAGGATAATAAACTAATTTACTCTCCGGAAGCAAGCAAAGGCGAACATCGCATCAATTCCGATCAAGGGCCCTAAGGCAGAGGCGGATTTAACATTTCAACATGCTCCTTACGATAAAAATTGTACGGCATGTGTTATAGTATTAACATAATACCAACAAATATTATATTTAATGAAACACAAAAAAAGTCATTTCACAAGTACGTATTATTATCAAGCTATAAATCATTCGGAAAGTATTGTTGACGATATTGTTCATATTGCATTATGAAAAGAGTATAATTAGCCCCTTCACCTGTTGATCACGCCACTTACTAATGAATTTGAACAATTGACGCTTTAACCTCTTTCTCAATCGCTTTCAAGAGAGAAAGTGCGTGCACGGAGACGCCGCCGAAGCGCCGCCACTACCTCGCAGGAAGCCCCTCTTCCTGCTTGGCGTCGCCGGCGCTCCCTGGTCTTCGCAACTCCCTCCATTCCACACACACTACTTCCCCCCACCCTCCACCTCCATCAGTGTCGCAGCAGTGAGCTTCCTCCAGCTCTTGTTTTGTACGGTGGGGTCGCGGCGGCGGTGGAGGCGGTGGAGGCGGCGGCAGCGAACGAGCGAGCGAGCGAGGAGAGCGGTGCGGACGAATCTTGGCGTGCGGTGGCCGTCGCGGTGCGCTGACCGTGCAGAAGCCCGCTGCCGCCGGTAGGTTGCGCCTGGGCTGCTGCAGCCGTGCGGCCGACCGACCATCCGTCCGTGAGCAGGTGACGGCCGCTGCCAGAGAACTCGCATCGCCGTGACGACTAGGAAACCGTGGCGTTTTGCACTTTCAAACACCTCCACCGTCTACGCATCGAGGTGGTTTTGTTTGTGTTGGCGAAGTAGTGGTAAGCTGAACCTAGTTTTCACGCACTGCTTACTATCGGAAACCGCCTCGGAATCTTGGACTATGAATGGTACCGCGGCGTTGTTTCTCAAGGATGGTGAACATTGCGCAACACAGCGTCGAGAGTGCCCGATTTTCTTTACAGTGAAGTCACGTGTTTCTTTCTTTCTGGAATCCAGTTTACGTGGAAACATTAATGACATTGGACCGCAATACTTCGATAGAAATCGTGGCTTGGGATAATGAACGGAGTGATTGTGCTTTTTATGGATACATAACCACGGAGGTTAAGTGAAGAATCTTGTCAAGATACAAGCCACTGACGAAATGTCACGTATTTGATGGAAACTTAATAGTGCCATGTAACATGTGTCTATTGATGTTGTAACATTTCTAATATTTTCCACTGTTCCTTCATTTCTATTTCATCGTTGTTGTTATTGTTTTTGTGTGTGTGTGTGTGTTTCAAAAGACACAAGTAGATGTTAGTTGGAACTAATTTATCCGTGCAGCGCGCTTCAAAAGTTTTGACAGGGAGCGATAAAAATAAACTTAGTTAATGTGATTAAACCACTCAACATCACTAATTCATTGCGACATTCGCCATTCGTTTTCAGCAAGACTCTCTGTTAACTCCTGCGAATCATCGCGACAGGTGTGCGATGATTGTGGTTTTCGATCTCGCGTTTCAGCGGTGAAACATCAGTTCTGAATATTTGTGTCAGTCAGTGCATACAAAATAGTAGTTTTATTTTTTTTAATGGATGAGGATGCGGTTAAACGGAAGAAATCAAATTCTGATGTGTGTTTCCACCTGAGACTTTTAGAATCCTTGGAGCGAGGTCTCATTTGAAGGAGTGCCGAGTTAATCTGAATGCAGAAGCTAGAGACCGGTAAGTTACTTCCTTACAGGGAAAAGTCCTCTTTTGTATTATTATTTATTTGGCACTACAGCCCTTGGAGAGCCTTGGCCGTCGCGGAGGGTTAATCCCGGCACTAGAAGGAGGAGATGTGGTCAGCATTTTTGGGTCCCAGGATAGATCCTTGTATTCATTTGATAGCATGCTGAGTGGGCCTGGGAGCCAGTCTGGATGTTGAGGTGTAATGAAAATCACCACCTCACCGGGGTTTGAACCCCAGTCATCCAGTTAGCAGCTCAGTGCTCTATCCACTGAGCCACGCTGACTGCCCCTATTTTGTATACAGTGACGAATCTAGACCGTGATCCGGGAAGCATTTTTGTTTAAAAATTATGGATTTACAACACAAATTTCGTAAATGTTTAAGTAAAATACTTCAAATAAATAATTAACAATCTGGTATTTTTAATAACAATAATGTGCGATGATTGTGGTTTTCGATCTCGCGTTTCAGCGGTGAAACATCAGTTCTGAATATTTGTGTCAGCCAGTGCATACAAAATAGTAGTTTTATTTTTTTTAATGGATGAGGATGCGGTTAAACGGAAGAAATCAAATTCTGATGTGTGTTTCCACCACAATAACAATTATTTTATTAATAACACATATTAACCTAGTAACACTTTTACAAAGCATGTCATTTATCAACTTCAATTTTATCTGTTAAGAGTTCAGGTTCAATGGGTGGGGGGACTACAGCCCCCTACCCCTCCACAGATGCACCATTGCGTGAGTGTAAGAGAAGTTGATCTCCAATAGTATAACCATTGAATTTCTATTCAGCCCCATATTGTAATTCCGTCTGTAGAATTTATATACAATTAAATAAATTATACTATTTTATTTTCACGGACTCGAATTATTGCAAATTATATTTTCTAAACAACATTTCTGCCCGCAGTATGCACCATCATCCGGCAACTAATGACAAAAATTAGGTAATGTAATTCCTAATTGGGCCAAAATGGGATGTTGGCTACATTATCAAAGAAGGATAAATTATGAGGCGTTATTATGTTGCTCGTAGTTATATTTCGGCTAAAAAGTTTTATCGGCTGCTTAGCAGCCATCGACAGTAGCATACATTGCGTATGGAGGAAATTTTTGGCAAGTGACGAAATAAAACCATGAGCAGCACAGTAACTACTCATAATTTATCGTTCTTGGAAATGTAATATTATCAATTGTATATTCTTAAAGTTTCGGGCTGTGGGCCATCATCACGCAACCATTAACGAAAATTGCATATCGTAATATTATAGTAACAAAAATTAGGATATGCAATTTTTGTCAGTGGTTGCCTGATGATGGCGCTGAAAATTGCATATCCTCATTTTTTGTTACTATAATATTACGATATGCAATTTTTGTCAATAGTTGCGAGATAGTGGCCAGCAGTGGGGGCGAAACATTGTTAAGAATATATAATTGCTAATAAATAGTTTGAAAGTAAGATCCTACTATTTATTCGATTTAATCTAATACTGTAATTTTAAGATAAGCGTGGTGTAATTAACGGGATTTTAAAATAATATTTAGACATTTTTCTGCCTGAAATATTTACTTTTGTAAACTTATTTATAAAAACAATATTGTTTGGCTAATTGATTCCGGTCGTTATCGGAAATATAATTAGTTATGGATATTTAGAAAATGTTTTCCGGAATGGACGTTGTTCTGAAATTGCATTTCGATGTGTCGGTGCACGAACTCTGGTTTTAAACGACCCATGCTATTTTTATGTAAGTAGTTACAAGAATTCCGTAATTAGTAAACACTAGCTGATTGCGCGGCGTTGCTCGGAATTTTTGTTACTTAGTCCAACGAACCCAGTCGCAGATGGAATTTTCGCTTCCGGGGCGTGACACAAAGGCGGCAGCGCGGCTGCACCATTTCATTCAAACGCTTTTGAAATCTAAACTATTCCTCCCAATTGTACGATTTAAATTTTTTTTAAATCTTTGTTAAATGCATAAAACAAATAATTCATCTAATTTGGTGATTGATTTTTTCTTTCTTAAATTATTCTATTACATGGAAGTATTTCAACATTCCTATTTTTGATTTTTTTTTTCATTTTTTCCCTAAAATTTAGATTAATTTTTGCAGCTAGACATATGCTGTCGCGGATTCTTTTGTAGAACTCTTAGTCAAACAACATTGCCGTTCATCGTTCTCATCTATCTCTAAATGTTTAGGTGGCGTATGCGAATATACCTATCTTTTTTCGCTTCANTACAATTTTTTCCGATTTCATCGACATTTATTGTCAAAATCATTTTCTATCATTCTTTGCTCGCATTTATAAAATAACAGCCTATGTTCATCCTGAACATCGTAACAATACCCTTGCCAAATTTCTTCACGATTGGCTCAGTGGTTTAGTCATGATTAAGTAGCAGACAGACAGACACACTTTCGCATTTATAAATTAGTATGGATATACAATGGACTATTGGGTATATGTGAGTGACATTTCTTTATTCACGTAATCTCAGGATGGTGCGTAAACGTTCTTTCAGGGAACCCTTACATTAGTAAAATAAACTATTGTTAAGGTCGTGGGATGGAATGAAAGAACCATTAATCTAACGCGTATCAAATCCTTCTTAGATATTTTTGTAAGAAATGAAGAAACGCCCGGGGAAAAAAATCTGACGAATTTGTTAGCGGTTTAAAGTCATTTTTATTTAATTAATTTCTTTTTTATGATGTTGCCAGGATCAGGTAACGATATCTTTCTCGCCTAAACTCTTGATTAGGGTGAAGAATGTTCGGTATGTTTTGACAGAAATGTTTTTGACTTATTATTAAATTATTGTATTTTAAGTTATTAATTTATGTGTGATGATATTGTCAGTCAATGGAAATTTTCCAGAATATTTATTATTAATAATAAATAATTGCCAAAACCGTGATAATCTTTTCTATTAATTTATATGTACGGCCAAACTTTAGCAGTTGGTCCAACAAGGGTTCGAAAAAATAATTTGTCATAATACTACAAATATTATTGCGGTTCCGAAAATATAAGCCGAATTCTTAGCTCTTCATATTTACGGTAGTTAGAAAGAAATATTGTTCCGCACTATTTTCTTCTCTCCGCCACCGTTTATGTTAGTATGTTAGGGTATGATAATTATAATATTGCCATGAACAATTATAAACAATTGTTCGGTCACAGTCGGCGATGTTAGGTTTGTTAGACCCGGCGATTTAGTTTTAAGAAAATATGTTGTATGTGTCAAGATGGAGGCGATGGTGGAGGTAGCAGTATTCGCGGAAGGATATACGAAGAACGAGGTTATTTTTCTACAGCTTTGGACCGGAAGGTAGAGATGGTCCATATGTACTTCAATCTTAGTTGAGTGGTGGCGCTGGGACTACTTTTCGAAGGTTAAACAATACGAATTGTATAACGCCAGCGGCAACGTTATAGGAGAACACATGACATTTCTATTATTTCAAAAATGATGATTTTCTCAAAAATCATTCGATTTTTAAAGAAAAAGGAGACTTAATTGTTATGGAATGTAAGAAGTATGAATTTTCTGTACAATTTTCTGTTTTACTTCTGTGAATAATAGTAAACAATTAATTAGTTGAAAGGATGGTGTTTGTTTACATTTTTTTTTTTAATTTCCTACAGTAATACATGTGTAGGGCAGTAATAAATATGTGCTAACGAACCTTAACACGTAGGGACGTGTAAAACCGGTAATAAAGTGCACACAGCATAGTGTGCCGCCTGGTTCACTTATCTCCTGTATGGGGATGTGTCTCAGGTCTTCCAAGATTCAGGTCTGTGTGGAAATGGTGTACAGTTGCGGAAGGCGAACGGGTGGTGTAGTGGTTAATACCCCTGTGATCAGAGAAGGAGTCCCGGGTTCGATTCCCGGCTCATCGCCATTTTCACCTGACCGAAAGTTATCACATATCTTTTCTATGTGTGAAGAGCACGAAAAGAAATACATGAATAAATGTTCTTTTGATTATTTGAATTAACTTTACTTTATGTCCCGATAGAGCCATATTACGATATCATTAGTTTTCCAATACTCTCTCTCTCTCTCTCTCTCTCCAGTGAAGGACACCATTTGAAATCTCACGAAGTCAACTATTATCAAAAGAGGAAATTCACACGCGCTAATGGAAACTACAAGTGTTGCATTATACTTTTGAATGGAGATAACTCACTATCTTGTAGATACAGACGGAAACGACGGTCCCGTTTTTCTCGCATTGCATTTGGTTGTTTCAACTAGCGAATTGGAGTCTTAGAGAAAGACCGTCACAACAAGTCACCCGTTGACTGCGAGTTGTTGAAGGTCACGCTCAACACGCCGAGGCACAATTATATAAGTAATCTCAGTCTCTTAACAATGGCGGCGACAAAACTCGTATCACTAACAGCACTGTAGCTTAGTTATGTTTAAGAAACTATAAAATAACTGAAAACTCTTCTGAACTTCTACAGCAGATGTTTTTGTCTTTCAATCATTGTTGTTCGTGATCTCGGCGTTTCTAAGAGAGTGTTTCTATTCCTTAGATTTATTTGCTTATTTATTTCGACTTGCTACTGAGTCAATCCATACTAAGTTATCCACGGTATGTTGCCGCACCCTCTCAGAAAATTTTCATCTCTTGTGTGTCTTTTCTAGTATTCTTGGAGAGTTGAAAAACGTAATTTAAAAAAAATTACCATGTCTGGTTTTAAAATGGCGGCCATTTTCGTTCTCCCGCGCGCACCGGTTTCGGCCGTTGGAAGCGTTCACGTAAGCTTCATGATCTCAGGGTTGGTTTGATGAAACGCCTTAAAATTGCTAACATTGTGTTTAGCACATTCTACGCTACAGTTTGAACATACATTTAATTTCTATAGCTACCTGTGATTAATTGATTTCACGCCTTAAATTGGAAATTAACAAATTTGTGTTTTCGAAAGCAATTCTCTAAAGGAAGGGATAAAGTCTCAGACTTAAATCTTTTTGCGCGTACACACGCGTATACATAGATAATGTGCGTAGAATTTCGTCCTTGAGACATGTCTCCTTTCTAGGTTATGACCATCCAAAAATAACTTTTTTTCAATTTTTCAGTCTTTTGAAGGCTTTTAACTCTGTTGGGGAACCTAGAAAATATGATATTTACAGAAATGAAAGATGCCCATGATTATAATCTACTGTAAAAATTATAACTTTGAGATTTGTCTGGAAGCAAAGATATTCTTTTCAAACTTTGCTAAAACATTTTGCTAGTCAACTTTTAAACTCCGGAAACGCAACAATATGCTCCTATAAAATATAAATAATAATTTATCAACTAATTATCAAATATAATAAATAAAATTGTTATAAAAATAAGCTTGTTAATTGTTTATAATTTATTGACAAATGGCAGGTGTGCTCACAATGTATACACACTGAATCAGGGACATTTTGGCAGAAAACTTCCATGAAATAAGATTGGTTATAATTAAAGCTACCCTGTTTAGACCTACGTAAAGCTTGGTAAATAACTTTGGGAAAAGAAATGTGCAATCAAAAAATTACTATCAAATTCCGACCACTAGGTGAGAAGAGGACACATAAAAGACGAATTGGAAACACAAAGCTTTATTACTCGCACATTGTTTCAATCTGCATGTGTTCCGTTTGCGTCAATCACATGTTCAAAGCAAAGAGTTCAACAGTAGCACGAAGTGTTTCTTGATCGATTGCAGAAACGTGACTTACTTTTAGTTCAGGAATAGTGCGTATGCTTCCTCCAAAGACATGAATTTTCAGGTTTCCGCCCGCTTCCTTGCAACACACACTCTCTCCAAATTTAGTAATCTTATTTTTCAAAGCCGCTCTCCACATACGCCCTTTGTGTAAGATTTTCATGCGTCCGGATGCTTGCAGAGCAGTTGATAAACTACTTCCGCTCGGATAAAACAACTTGATCAGCAACGGTCGCTCTTCCTTCTCAAAAGGCCTGGTGAAGAATGATTTCACGGCATTGACTACTGGCCGGTTAGCACACTGAAATTAGCAAACATTAGGGAAATAAATCGTAAAGTTTTGAAACTTGGTAATTTGGTGTAGAATGTGGTATTTTCTTCGACTATTAACTCTTCCCCAAATATATAGCAATAGTTCTACACTTATAAAAGTGAAATCGAAGTTAAATGATTCCTCTTTTAGCTAGCAGTGACACCTTTCTTTATCGAAAATTGATGGATAATAATAATAATTGTAATTTATTGTCAAAAAACAGTACAAACTGCGTATGACCACGTGGAGGACAATAAACTAATTTACTCTCCGGAAGCAAGCAAGGGACGTATTCCATCAATTCCGATCAAGGGCCCTAAGGCAGAGGCGGATTCAAAACATTTCAGCATAAGTTCCTAGATAAGATAAAAAGTTAGCTGCGAGTTATAATACTATAGAATGTCAATATGTTTGTAATTTAACGCAAATTGTGATTTTGAATTCTACCCCCGGAACGGCTTATTGCATAAAACACGCAACGTGTACACCTGTCTAAAAAATTAAATATCGTAAGGAAGTATTATCTTTCTCAAATATATTCGTCATATCGCCACAAAGTGGCGCACGGAGATATGAATGGTTTGTTTTCTGGAATATTGTTCGGAAATGGAATGGGACCGATTGTATAATTTTTTTATCGAAAGAAAAATGTACGACTTACAACAAATAAACAAAAATTTTTGAAGCTCCGGGAAGCGACGGTTGCAAGTTGACGTCCACGCGCAGATGCAACGCTAACAATGCGCGCGTGCTGAGGGGATATTTGACGAAATGTGCTGAGGGGATTCCAGGTCACCTATTCGCACCCGAGGTTTTCGATCGAAAAAAATAATGAAGCAGATGTTTCGTTGTGTATATCGCTACATGTTGATACATAGATCATTCGAGGTCTATGTCAAAAGCATAATAATTATTATTATAATATTGTTATTGTTAAAAGCATAATTTCTTTATCCAAAGAATGAGGAAGAAATTGTGATTTTGAAAACTACCCCCTGATTGGAGAACTTGAACCACTGGACTTAACTCAAAAATACGTATCACCATTTTTTTACAAAATTTAATGAAATATTTTTTCATATAAATGTCTCCATAGCCAGACCGTTTTGGGCCAAAACGGTAAAAACTGCGAACGTGCACATTAGGGGTTGCGTGGCTCCGAAAAATTATGGGGTGAGTTAATAGTCGTAAACAAGACTACATTCTACACTTAATTACCAAGTTTCAAAACTTTACGAATTATTTCCCCTAAGGACCTGTTTTTCGTCTAATTTCAGTGTACTAATTTAAAACTATCCAAATTTGCATAACGTCTCCTCTACGTGAAGAGTGCCATCTGTCGGTCGAAATTTGTACTTTTACTTTTTATTGCAGATTTTTCCAATAGTCCATGTAACGTATTTACCAAGTTTCAACGAAATACATCCACTAGAACTTACGGCTCCACGTACGTCTAAACGGGGTAACTTTAATTATAACCACCCGGTACATTTAACTACAATAGATTTCAGAAATGGACGCAAATAGTGTAGTTTTATCATTGACATGTCATTTGATTTTCAATAGTTGTAATTATAATTATTTAACATATATTTATTACCAGTGCATTTATTATCAAATTATCCCAAAAATATAATTTCTAACAATAAAAATCTTATAAAATTAGAGTTTATCAATAACAATAATATTTAAACAGTGGCCGCTTCCTATGTTGGCGCCCCTACATAACCTTGTCAGATCACAGCTCGAGCCAATGACATAATATTTCATTTAAATCTAATGCATAGGCCAATATTTCCTTCGTGTATTTCGATACTTCCTTCTATTTTGTGTGTTTCATTTATAATCTTAATTCCGTGATTCGTTTTGAAGGTTTTTTTTCTATTTTTCTATTATGCGACACAATTCTACGCCTAATGCACTGTTTTATTGTCTTGGTCTTAAACTCTTTTTCCATTATCCTATTTTTCCAGTTCTAAAATCACGCCCAGTGAGAAATTCTAGAAAAATACATTCTTCAAGATCATTTTTTGTCATTTTTTCTCGCTGTTCGAGTGAAGTATAAGTTATTCGTCCTCTGATTCTTTATTCCTATCTTGTCTGCCATTCCATCACCAACTGTATCCTATTCCACTAATTAGGTGTTAGTGTTGCAATTTCTCGTTATTTATAATCAGCTTTACATTTTATCAATTTTGTCAATTTCCTTAACGCGAATTCAATCGTATTTTTGCTTATGATTTCTATGGTATCGGTCGAAACTATTGAACAGCAAAAACATTGACGCGTTTTACGTTAATTGATTAACTGTCGTTCATCAATTCGTTCTGTGTATGCGATACGACCTATTAGTAATGCAAGTTCCGCAATGCAATAGACGTCAGTCCGTTGAAGGTGGAGAAACTTGGAACCCAACCAAATGTTCCGAGTTCAAATCATGGTTAAGGCCTGGTTATTTTCACCTTCAGTTCCTTGGAAGGCAATGCGAAAATTACAGTGAGTTGCATCTAAGCATTACAAATACTCCACCCCATTATTGTCTATAACTTAAAACATAGTTGTTCGCGGTCACGGAAGATTACCTGGGTACGAAATATTAAATATAATCTTTCTTTTTTTTCGTACAGTAAACCCTTTCTACACAAATTGTCATTTTCATGTATCCATTTCTGCATATATTTCTTCCGTGTACCCTATACGTGGAGGAGATCTGTGACAACGTTCGGTCAGGTGAAAATTTCTTAAATCATATCTCTTCTTATTTACAGTTTCAGTATTAAATGAAAAGTAATCTAGATATAAATGTAATTAAAATTTTACTGCGCCTCTGTCAATGATCTGTTGAAGGGAGTAAATAGTAGGGTGGATATAAAAAAAGTCAACTTTTGAAATTTGGATGTAGCATCCTTGCATTTTGTTTTGTTTTAAAATAAGACTTCCATGAAAATTTCAGATAGAAAAGTATATTTTAGGGGTCGTTACCAAGGTCATTTGGGGTGTCTCAAAATTTCAAGATTTTAGAGCTTTGTTTCGACCCCTAAAATATTTTTTAAAATCTGACATTTTGATGGAAGTTTCATTTTAAAACGTAAGACAAAATGAGAGGGTGCCGCGTCCAAATTTCATAAATTGATTTTTTAAGAACTACCCAAGCGTCGCAGGTCTTAAAAGCGGTAAAGAACCAATGCATTAATATAACCATCTCACTGGAACGCCTGGGGTCGCCCACAAAAATGTCGAAATGGTTCATATAAATGAATCAATCTACTTTATTGTCAAAAAGCAGTTACAAACTGCGTATGACCACTTAGAGGACAATAAACTAATTTACTCTCCGGACGCAAGCAAGGGACCATCCCATCAATTCTCATCAGGAACCCTAAGGCAGAGGCGGATTGAAAAATTTCAGCAAAAATTCCTAGATAAAAAACTTAACTACGTGTTATAATAGCAACACAATACAACAAATATATATTTAACACACAAAAAAATTTCACAAGTATGTGTTATCAGCCAACTAAAGATTATTTGAAAAATATTGTACGGTCCAAGAAACATAAAAGGTGTAACCACACACCACAAGCCCAGATGCAGTGTGGTTTCTTTTGAGAAGGAGCAGGATTCACATAAATACCAAAACCCTTATGGTAGATAGCTCGCTGCCACCAGCTCGGTTTCCCGGGCAATTAAACACACGTGTAATAACAATAAATAATGATTTAACACAAATTAAATAGAAATCTGAACTTACAAAGGGAGACAAACTCCCAAAATCATTAATACATATATAAATCTGTTATTACACAAGTAATGCTATCAGAAAGCATTAATTACATATAGGTAAATTTAGTTGAAGACAACTAATTTGTAAAAACCGTCTAGGTTATATGAACCTCCAAAATTACACGCTGAACTGTTACAAGTTACGTCACTCCTAACTAGTAAACAGTTTACCAAGACTACCGCAGCAGTCTCATGATTCATCGAGACTCTGCGACCGATGCTAGCCAGGTCACATCTCACGTAATCTGCGGACTCAACTCACACGTAAAAAGTCCTCGAGGATTCTCAATCCTCCCAATATATACGGAAGCGGAGGTCATGTGACCACGCCTTCGCTGCCACAATGAGCACTCCAAATCGTTGTTCACGCCTTGGCCGTTCCGAGAACGCCGTGTCTCCACCGGTAGGACGAGCTGCCGTTGACACCAGCCAAGCGCACGGAGGGTTGTTTCCCGAGGTGGCCATTGTCTCAGTATCCGGTAAAAGTCCTCCATTCACCACGTTTTAACATTCTTCTTTGCTGAGGTCCTCCAACATTCCGTAGTGGGCCTCGCCTTGGTCTAATCCTTTCCCTTCAGAAATAAGGGAAGGGCCCGCGGGTCAGTTTCTTCGCCGGGCGCTTCCTATTGTTTTCCGTATCGCAGGAAACGGGTCAGACAATTGCACCTTACAGGGAAAGGCTTAGCTTTGGGACCCAACCCCGTCGCACTTCCGTCTTAGCGGCGTCTGGCTAGTGAAAATGCGTCAAAATATTAATAATTCACAAACCTCTCGAATGTTTAGGTTCTGACGTTACAGCTCCTCCCCACTAAATCTTTCTTAGTGTCTGAGCCCGCAATCACTGACACGAAGAAAGTTATCACTGGTGCACTGTCACTTTGGTGTTTGCACCACACATCGTTACACACGCACAGCTAAAATAGATGACATAACAAAAACAAGGATGCAAGCACCCATAATCCCTACTAACAACTACAAATCTCATGACTGCATTATTTTATATCAAATCTTATAGCTACAAAATTCGCCCCCCCCCTATTTTTTTGAAATAATATAAAATGAAAATTAATTTAAATTCCCTTAACCACCATCCACAAATACAAATATTCTACTGTACAATTTTTACATTTCATATAGTATTTGCAGATATACAATTCCCTACTTACTTTCACCACCCATTCTACTGAGGAAATGTGCACTGACATGTTGTTTCTCTTTACGGTGTTCTATAACGAAGTCATGCTCTTGTAGAATAAGAGCCCACCTATGTAAACGGGCGTTTTTACTTGCTGATACCCCTAGCCAAGTCAGTGGATTGTGATCAGTCTGTATAGTGATAGGCATCCCGTTATCTAAATAGTTTCGTAGTTTTTGAACCGCTAAAATGATAATTAGACATTCCCGTTCACTAGTGCTATAATTTATCTCGGCCTGATTAAATTTCCTACTTAAGAACAGAACGGGGTGTTCCTCACCCTCTTCGTCCAGTTGCGAGAGACTTGCTCCGATTCCTTCCCGAGATGCGTCGCATTGCAATAAGAAAGGTTTCGCAAAATTCAGTGCAGTGAGAACGGGCGGTGTTATCAACGCTTGCTTCAATTGACTGAACGCTCTATCGCATTCCGTGGTCCACTTGATTGAACCCTGTTTGTTCTTCCCCTTTAATAGATCAGTCGGCGGGGTTGAGAGAATAGAAAAGTTTCTAATATATTTCCGATAGTAGCTAGACATTCCCATGACTGCCCCCGATTGTTTTTTCGTAGAAGGTGGTTTTACATTTACAATGGCTTGCACTTTAACCTCAGAAGGTTTTAAGTGATTTTGACCGATACAGTGTCCAAGATACAACACTTCATTTTGACCCATTTTACATTTTTACGATTTCATTGTCAAGCCTGCCCTTTGAATCCGCCCTAAAACGTCTTCAACTTGCTTCAAATGAGACTCCCAGTCATTTGAAAATACGGCGATGTCATCTAAATGAGGGATGGCATATTCCTCGCAGTCTCTTGAAACTTCGTCCATCAGTTTACAAAAATAAAAAGACGTGTTTTTCGATCCGAAGGGAAACCTTAGGGGTCGATATACCCCAGTGGCCAACGCGGCGTATTCCTGTGCGCGCTCTGACAACGGACATTGCCAATACCCTCTGGCTAGATCCAACAAGGAAATGTACTTGGCCCGCGCCACTGTTTCTAGGCGTTGTTTTATATGCGGTAGAGGATAGTACAGCGATTTCGTCACCTGGTTTAATTGCCGATATTCAATACATACACGCGGCTCTTTATTTGGAGATTCTACTAGAATGACAGGAGAAGCATAGGAGGACTGCCCCCTCTCTATAATTCCATCATCTAACATTTTATTTATTTCCGCGTTGATTAGCTTCTCTTGACGGGGTGACAGCGATAAGGTCTCGACTTCACCGGAACGTCACTTACGAGCTCAAAGTCGGCGGTGAGAACATGACCCCCCAGGGGACTTACTTCTTGTAAGTACGTGTTTGGCGAGCACGGGGCCCCGAGCTGAGTCTGGCATTGCTTCCACCTACTTGTGCGAGGCTCCTTTTTTTTCTTTTCTGACCTCCCTTGGTCACCTCTTGTTCTTTTCGATCCCGACCCTATCACGGCTACGGTATCTTTCATTTTCCTCATTCCTCTCATTTTTTGTCCTACCCCTCATTTTGTGTCCCCCTCATTGTAGCCTTCCCTCTATTTGATGTATTTTGTGAGATATGTTTTGGTGTGTTGTAGATCAGGAGGGTTTTTGTGGGTAGGGTTGAATCATTCTACGAGTCCCACACGCGGGGAGAGTCATGTTGGCTCTCTCTAGTGCGTAACTGCTTTTTCCCTACCTGTACAAGTTTTTAGGGCTCCAATGACCTTTGATGTCGACATGAACCGTAAAGCCCCACAAAAAAAGTGAGAAGATGAGTCTGACCCGGCCGCGCGGTGAATACCTCCNGCTGTTCTAACTCTTCAACTTCTTTACCTAGCAAATTTCCCCCACCCCATTCTATCTGTGCGAATGGATCCCCTTCAATCTTTTCTCTGGGAGAAGCACAATTAAAAGGAATATCCACTTCTACGACTTCCGTAATATTTTGAGACACGATATTCCGAAGGAAATATTTTTTTAGCAAGTTAATATGATAAATCGTGGATTTATCTTTCCTTCCCGGTATTTCTACGAGATAATTAATTCCGAGATTTTTTCAAGACTTCTCCTGGTCCACTCCATTTTGTGCCGAATTTACCCCCTGCCCCGTGACTCAACATCAATACTCAGTCACCTTCGCCGAGTGACCTCTCCACGCTCCGCTTATCATACCAGAGTTTGTTTTTCTTACGCAACTTCCTTGCACCGTGCTAAGCGGTTAATGAGTCCAAAGACATAATCTAATACCGGTTGTAACTCTTCTTCTTTCCCGATTAGATACTCGTGAAGCAAGGTTTCCAGCGATCTCACAGTTTTCCCGAATACCAATTCAGCAGGCGGAAAACCCAGTCGTTTCGCATATTACATTTCTGACCGTACAAAGCGCCATTGGTAGAACCTGATCCCATTCCTCTCTGGCTTCGTTGCAACACGAAGAAATAATTCTTTTTAAAGTGCGATGGAATCGTTCCGCATTATTTGAAGCGGGATGATACGGTGAACTACAAGTGTGTTTAATCCTAAAACTATCGAAAAAAGTCTTAGTGAGATTGCTGACGAAATAAGTCCCTTGGTCTGTTTGGACTTCTTTTGGAAAACCTATTCTACTAACCATTTCCAAAAAAACATTGATTATCGATTGAGACGTGACGTCTTTCAGCGGAACTGCTTCCGGGTACTAAGTGGTAGTACACGTGCTGTTAATAGGTACTGATATCCGTTGCGAGATTTGACTAATGACCCTACAGTGTCCACAGACAATTTCTGAAAACATTCCCCCAAAACTGGTGTAATTTTCCGAGGGACTCGACGAGCGTCTTTGGAGTACCCTACCCTCTGACACGCATCGCATGTACGACCGAAATTTTCTACCTCTTTATAAACGTTGAGCCAGTGAAAGTATCTGCAAATTCGGCTTTTAGTTTTGGTCGTCCCTACATGACAAGACATGCCTTCATGACCCATAGACATAAATTTCAACCTATATTTCAAAGGTATTAATATGAGTTTTCGTTCAAATCCATTATTATCAGACTTTTTCGTAACATAATTCAGGAATTAGAGAAAACAGTTGTATAAAATATGATTCAATAACACTAAAGGTTAATTCTAGCGATATTATTAAAGAATAAATAAATTACCTCTACTAGAAATATATTGATCCCAGATATAACCCTTTGGCTGTAATAGTGCAACATAAAACATGCTCAGAGAGTAATATTACAAACAACTTTGTTTAGATATCAATAAATACAACAAACAAAACAAATCACTTTTATTAAGATATTCAAATGAAATTGAGTTTTATTCACACAGATTGACTAAGTTAATCACACAATAAAACATCGCATTTCATACATGGGAAATTTAAGTAATTTACCAAAACAAGAAAAATATTCCAGAATAAATTATAGAATAAAAATTAATACTGCCTTTAAATGAGTATCTCTCGTTCTCTCAGATATCAATTCATAATTTTCTCTGATTTCCTTCTTTCCTTTACCTTTTATAATTTCTTTCTTTTCTTCTTTCTTTCTTTTTCTCTCACCTCTTTTTCTATTTCCTTTATTTCGTTCTTTTTTCTTGGTTTCCTTCTGTGAACACTAATATAAATTCAAGGAACATAATTATAATTTATTCACGTTAATTTCAAGAGTACCACTTTTATTCTTCACAAATACAGAATTCATTTGATACACATATAATAATAATAATAATAATAAATATAATAATAATAATAATAATAATAATAATTTAATTGAGTATCTCTCATTCTCTCAGATATCATTTTCATCATTTTATCTTATTTCCTTCTTTCCTTTACGTTTTAATCAAACTCGTCTGAGAAAATCTCATTTCTCCTGTTATCATTCATGCTTTTCGTAGCAAATGCCAACTTATACACGCTACGTTTTTAATTCGATACCTGGCTGTGCGGTTTAATCGCAATTGAAGAGATTTCTTTTTTATCTTGCACTTAAAAATTGGAAAATATCGATTTTGGCTAGCCTGCTCCTGGCGTTAGCTGCGGTTGTGAATGAGCTCTCTCTATTTTTCAGTTTAATCTTTCCAATTATTATGTTTTTTCGAGTTTTTTGTGATCAGTCGTTGTATTTAGATCCCAACTTTCGTTGTAGTGTAAAATTCTTTGTTCTGTGTGAGTGTTAAGTGAAAAAACACTAAAAACATTTCCTAAGGTTTTCAAACTCAACGGACCAAATATAATTTCACATTGTTTTCAAGTGCTTCATTCAAAGGTGTGATAAAGTTTACGTAAGTACAAACGGAATCATAAATTTAATTTCTTGATGCATTAAAATTAATTATTTTGCTGTATTTAGATTTTCTGGTGCGTATACTATTACATCATTATTAACTTACAAATAACGTACTCTATTGTTGCACTGCACAAGTTTCGTCGTAAATAGAATTATTCCCATATTTTACCATTTGTTTTCGTGATCTTTTTGTAGTTATTCATTACAATCTAACATAATATTGCCATAGTTATTGTCGAATTAATTTATCTGCAGTTGTCATCCTAAATTATTTCTGTGATTGTAGTTGTCGGTTTGTTTATTTACTTATTTAAACCCTGCCCAATTGTTGCACCCAAGTTATCGTCGTCATAATTCATAGAATTATTACATTATTTTACAATTCGTTGTTCTTGATTCTTTCGTATTTATTTACATTTTAACACAATATACGGTAGTTATTGTCGAATTAATTAATCTCCAGTGGTCGTCCTAAATAATTATTTCAATCATTTTTGTCGTCGGTTTGTTTGTATATTTAATTTATTTATTATCTCATTTGTAACTTCCGTAGTAATAAATATATATTAAACTAACATCCTTCATTCAGTGTTAGTTGTCATTTTTCGTGTATTCTCATTTGCTTTTGACGTTAAGTTGCTAACTATCTCACAACAATGGACACTATCGCATTCCTCAACTCATTCAAAGCTGATCTTCAGAAGGTGTACTATGACTTGGTACAATATATTGACACACGAATCAGTGCGCTGGAGGAGGTCAATAAGAAACCGATCGGCGGTAGGACCACAGTCAGGAATTCTCGACGTCCTTCCAAATGCTACCACCCGGTTAGACCAACGACACATGCACCACCACAACTCTTCACTCAGAATAGGTTTAGTGTGTTAGATGACATGTCCCTGTTTCCTCCCTTACCTACTCGTTTCATTCCCTCCCGTCCAGTACCCAGACCTGTTCACACACCACGCACTGGTAAGCACAGCCGCCCAAAATCACGTAAAGTAGTGCTATCCAGAGATGAAACCAACACTTCCACGCAGAAATCAAACGTACTCATTCTAGCTGATTCGCACGGTCGTCAGATGTCCTCCGTATTGCGTGGATTGCTTCCATGCCAGTTCTCAGTCTCCGGTTTCTTCAAGCCAAAAGCTCGTTTGGTTGAAGTTATTCGAGAACTGGACACTTACACCAAAAAACTCACAGAGCGGGACACAGTAATCATCATAGGTGGGCAGAACGATATTAACATGGGTGGTCATTTCAACGCGTCAGAACACCTACAAAAACTAAAAATGGACTCCTTGCACACGAACATAGTGCTCTCTAGCCTGCCTCCACGGTTCAACGTTCCACAAATAAACCACGAAATTAACCTGGCAAACATCTCCCTAAAACATCACCTTGCAGACACAAAAATCACATTTTTTGATTTGCAACGACACCTGACTNATTTGCAACCACACCTGACTGCCAAAGACTTTACCCAGCACGGTTTACACCTGAGACCGTCTGGGAAACAGCACTTCGGTTCTCTTCTAGCTTCACATCTGACCTCACATCATCCATCTACCCCACTCCTACACCTCCTCCTGCACCTACCTCATCTCCTCCTCCTGCTCCTACCTCATCACCATCTCCTCTTCCTATCTCGACACCCATTTCTTCTCCTTTCCCCGTTCTTTCACCTACTGCTACCTCATCTCGCACGTCCTCTTCTATTCCTCCTGCTGTCCAATACACAGTTACAACTTGCACTCAGGAGTACGATGTGGTACTCGAAGGTGACAATCGCGTTCAGGTGCAGTGTGCGAGGTTCATCCGGAACTAGAAGCTGTACCAATTTCAAATTCCTCTCCACAATCTAACGTCGATTCCATTTCTCGTGAGTCACAAACTCTTTGCGAAAATAAAATAATTATATTTCATCATAATGTCCAATCCCTTTCAAACAAATTGACAGACATTGAAATTCTGGTACACGAAAATCGATTCGATTTGCTATGCCTCACAGAGCATTGGCTTTCAACTAACAACATCAACGATACTGCTATTTCTAATTATTATTTAGCAAGTTCTTACTGTCGGCAAAATTTTAAAGGCAAAAATCCCCACGGAGGTACGTGTATCTACGTTCGTAATGATATTTTATCTTCTCCACTGACAGGCTACGAGAACTTCTGCGTAGATAGTGTGTTCGAAATTTCTGCAGTTAATCTGACCGACACCGGTATTGTTGTTTTGTGTATTTATAGACCTCCTCAATCAGATCTTGACACATTTTTTCGGAATTTCGAAAATGTTTTAGAACATATCGCATATAAATCTACTAAATCTATCGTTATATGTGGTGATTTCAATATCGATTTGTTGAGTATATCCGACTCTGCACATTCACCAGTTAATCGATTCACGAATCTTATCGATTCCTTCAACCTTATTACTACGATAAATGACCCCACTCGCCTCTCCGGCTCATCTCAAACATTGCTAGATCAAATTATAGTCAACAATGGAATCTCGTATCTCTCTGAAGTGTTTATCGCCGGATACAGTGATCACCTTGCTAAAGTATTGACTATTAATAATAATCCAAAATCACTTAAAATCCTTTACAAAATTACAAGAGAGTTTAATGACATAAATAAATCCATATTCGTAAATTATTTGCGTGAAGAAACATGGAAAGATGTTTACAATTGCCAAAACACCGACGACAAATTCAATGTATTTTTCTCAATATTCCTAAAACATTACAACTCTAGTTTTCCCATAATACACATGTTAATTACCACAAAGATATACAATAGATGGATCACCCAAGGGATAAAGATTTCTTCAAAAAACAAACGCCGTTTATATTATTATTCAAAACGCTATAACCAACCACCCGAATTCCATATTTATTTTCGTAAATATAAGACTATTCTTCGAAAAGTAGCCTATGCAGCTAAAGTAATGGAAAACGACAGGCATATACTAAAATCGAACAACCGGATGAAAGCAATGTGGAATATTGTTAAAAATTACACGTGAACTTCTGAAAACCGCGAAGAAAATGTTTCTTTACTAAACGATGGCAAAATCGTAACAAATCCTCAGATAATCGCAAATTTGTTTAATTCTCACTTGGTAAGATAACGAACTCAATATATCCAAATCAATGTCCTCCAAGTATATCCACCCACGTACCCAATTCTATGTTCACTTCCGAAACTAACGCCAGTGAAGTCATGAGAATCATCAGCTCATTCAAAAACAAATTTTCAACAGGCGTAGATGATATACCTGAGTTTATTGTTACATATTCGTCCCATGCTATATTAAATCCACTCATGAATATTTTTAATAGTTCTTTATCGGAAGGTGTGTTTCCTAAAATATTTAAAAGAGCTAAAGTGAAACCTTTACACAAGAAAGGAAACAAAATTAATATGGGAAATTACCGACCAATNCTACCCACTTTCTCAAAAATCCTAGAAAAATTGTTCTATAAGCGTCTTCTAGATTTTTTATCAAAATATATCATTCTCTCTGACGATCAATACGGTTTTAGGAAATCCTTTTCCACTACAAGCGCCATATTTTCCTTCTTAAACGATGTTACCACATCTCTAGACAGTGGAGAAAATCCTCAGGGTGTTTTTCTTGACTTATCCAAAGCATTCGATGTCATCGATCACGGAATTCTCCTTACCAAATTGCATTCTTTAGGCATTCGTGGACTTCCACATCAATGGCTAACTTCTTATTTAAAAGATAGATATCAACAAGTAGAAATATCCTATACTAAAAATAAAATACTTGAGCGTTGTCTTTCAGAAACAAAGCCACTTACTTGCGGAGTACCCCAAGGATCAATTCTCGGCCCTATACTCTTTTTATTGTATGTGAACGACATGTCATCATCCACATCAGATTGCAAAATGGTTCTTTTTGCTGATGACACTAATTTACTATGTAAACACGCCAATGCTCAAAAAGTTTTGTCTAACCTTTCGACTTGGTTCCATGCAAATCGTCTCATTGTAAACACTGACAAAACAGTGTCTATGTCATTTCACAATAGTATCACAAAATCTTTACCCCAGGTTTCTCTTTCTTTAAACGGAACACAATTAAAAACTGTTACGAATACAAAATTCTTAGGTCTCCATATTCAAGACAACCTCAAATGGAATTGTCACGTTGACAATCTTAATTCCCAATTAAGAAAATAGTGTTACGCATTCCAAAACTTAGTTAACGCAGTTAGTCCACGTATTTCCCGTTGCGTATATTTCGCAAACGTTTACTCCCATTCACGTTACGGCATTACCTTCTGGGGTAATTCCGGTCAGTGTATTCAAACTTTCAGAATTCAGAAGAGGATAGTTCAGATAATTTGTAAATCTCACCCCCGAAACTCTTGTAAACCTTTATTCAAGGAATTAAATATCTTAACACTGTGTCTAAATATTTTGTTAAATGTGTCTTAATTTTATGTTTGAATTAATACCTCTTATGGATAGATCAGTGCTTTGATATCCGTTTTTTTTCTTTCAAACTTGTTCGTAATCGAATATTTTTGTTGCATGTCTTGCTATTAAGCAATAAGTGCAAATAATATAAAATATTCGAAAAACGCTTGGATCTACAACAAACAACACATCTTAATTGATGCGAATATGCTTTTATTTCTTAATGCCAGGGGCACCTTTGGGACCTACAAGGAGACAGTTTGACTTGACTAAAGAGAATTCTCAAGATATAAGCTTAAAGCTAAATATTTCATAAACTTACGGCTCGACTCGCAAATTTATGTGATTGAATTCTTACAATGTAACCCACATTGTATCGTGGAACAATAGCGATTTTTCTGCATTATTCGTCATTCAGTTACACAATACTATAATTTCCAACATATTCCATTCCATGGCATGTCGTATTGAGATCACATTATTGCGAACTGATTGAATTTCAAGGAGAAATTAAGCATTTTGTCTTTATAAGTATTACTTGCTGTAAATACTTTGAAATGTGTATGAATAAAAGCTAAAAAGTATTCCACTAATAATGATAACATTCAATATTTATCTTCGCGAGTTTTATTACGAATCTCTTCGTTGTTTCTGCTCTACCATTAGACCACCAAATATAAAAGCTACTTTAATTCTACGTTCTATTTGTTAAACAAATGTGACGTGTCATTCGCGTCTGCGTGGTCTGTTCGAGATGAACCCTTCTGCGATCTAAATTTGTATTTTAAGAGGCAGCAAAAAGTAGAACGCCATTTAAATAACCCGCATAAGTCACATAAATATTCCAATGAAACACCTCATTCGTATAATTTCATATTTTTGTTCAACGCCTTCTGAAAATACGAAATTCTCTGTTGTATTGATGGTAAAATATTATGTTAATTAGAGGAGATTTAAAACAACAAGTTCTTAAAATATGGNAGGATATTTCTAGATTTGAAACTACAAGTTCTTGAAATATGGCCCTGAATCTGGAATGCTGAGACCAACCAGTTACAATAACTTCATATTTAAATTTCTATGTATCTTGTCAACTGCGTCGCTACTAATTTAATTTACTGTAAATATTATGCTTAATGTCTAATTAATACGTTTATCTTCACAAATATAAATATCCATGTTGGTTCCTAAAAAGTTATATACTCGTAAAAAATGCATCTAAATTACCATGTTCGTCCCCTGCTATTGAAATCAATAATTAATACTGAATATTGGTGCTAACATTTTAAATGGAGAATGAATTATTATTATTATTATTATTATTATATGTGTATCAAATGAATTCTGTATTTGTGAAGAATAAAAGTGGTACTCTTGAAATTAACGTGAATGAATTATAATTATGTTCCTTGAATTTATATAAGTGTTCAGGAAGGAAAACAAGAAAGAAAGAACGAAAGAACGCAATAAAGGAAATAGAAAAGAGGTGAGAGAAAAAGAAAGAAAGAAGAAAAGAAAGAAATTATAAAAGGTAAAGGAAAGAAGGAAATCAGAGAAAATTATGAATTGATATCTGAGAGAACGAGAGATACTCATTTAAAGGCAGTATTAATTTTTATTCTATAATTTATTCTGGAATATTTTTCTTGTTTTGGTAAATTACTTAAATTTCCCATGTATGAAATGCGATGTTTTATTGTGTGATTAACTTAGTCAATCTGTGTGAATAAAAGTCAATTTCATTTGAATATCTTAATAAAAGTGATTGGTTTTGTTTGTTGTATTTATTGATATCTAAACAAAGTTGTTTGTAATATTACTCTCTGAGCATGTTTTATGTTGCACTATTACAGCCGAAGGGTTATATCTGGGATCAATATATTTCTAGTAGAGGTAATTTATTTATTCTTTAATAATATCGCTAGAATTAACCTTTAGTGTTATTGAATCATATTTTATACAACTGTTATCTATAATTCTTGAATTCCGATTGATATATAAGAATAGTATAAAAGAATTGCAAATTATGTGAAATTACGATAGACAATACACTTCACTTTATGCGAATGAACTTTGAGTTCTTTACGCCACTGTATAAAGTTCAGAAATTATAGGAATATTTATACGTAATTCCTGATTCGAATTTTAAAAAATCCATACGATAACTTGCGATGATATCCAAGTTCTATGATAAAAACAATCTTTTTTTACAGTAAGAAACAAATGTTTTTACGGAGAAGTTTAATTTGTTGTTATTCCCTAGGAGGGCATTGTGAGACAACAACTTGAGATATCATTTTAATAAATTTTATTGAAGTTAAGAACATATAGAATATTTTTTTGTAATGGAAGTCCAAGACGTGTATAATAAAAAATCACGAAATATTTCTTTAATAGCGGCGTAATAAAACATTTTCTCTGGTTACGATTTAATAGGGTTATGTTCGCCAGTACTAGTCTTCTATTGGTCTGCCAAATATGGAAGCAGTTTCAAGTTTGCCTACGATTGGTCGAACGAAGGTGAGGAGCTTTTGCCCGCGTTTATCTGTTGCTGACTGTAAACCCGAAAACATTTGCTCTCAAGGTCGACACTCTGTAACACCTTAATACCATAGAAACCCGTCGGACCGGGGTCTCCAACCCTGTACCTTCGACCGCAGGCGTGCTACCACTGCAATTTCCTCCTGGCCGTGAACGATGTAAACTTCTCTACCAAGTAGGGACTCGGAAACTGTGAGTTCAGCAAAAGCAGTAATTCATAGGAAAACCGTGAAGATAAAAGACAAAATAATTATCTATATAAATTCAAAATGAAATGCTGTTCGTTGCTGGTAACCGCAGCACTTAGGAACGGTTGAGAAGAATTGGCTAATTTATTTTAATGTTCGTAATAGTCAGAATAAGGGTTGTAGGGAAAGAAAAATCAGAAAAGTTGTCCGGAAAATTGGAAAATTCGGGGAAAAGTGAAAAAAAAAAATTCTGTTATTTTTGTATGAACTCAAGACCATAACTCACGATTCGAACGATGGATACGCGTTTTTTTGTTCGTTATGGTTCTGGAAAAGTTTTCAGGAAAAATAAATTTGGGACAATTACAAAGGAAAGTCGGAAAATTCGGACAAACTGCAAAAATCATAATTGTTATACGTCGATCATAACTGACGATAGGAACGATATACTTGGTTGATTCTTTTTGGTTTTGTTTTTTCAGTTGAATTGTGATTCTGTTATAAGTTTATCGCAATCATTTCATGAAAATCTTCAGGAAGATTCGTCGTTTTATCTCAAACAAATTTACAGATTTACCTACGAAATAAAGCGAGTTTCTAAGTTATACAGTAGCAACAATGTGTAAATCAATTGTCCTAGTTTATTTATTTCTTTATTTTTTGGGTGTGGCTTTAGGGCTCGTCTTTCTTGACGTTGACGAGCCGTAAAGCCCCCCCAAAAAACAAAAAACAATGTGAATCAATTGTCCATTTTCTGCTTAATTGTGTTTCAAATTGAATATCCATGGCCACAATCGTTAATAGATTCAATGATCACTCAGAAATACGTTTTTTCTCATTTTTAATTTGTTTACATATTTAAAATAGCTTTTCATAAATTCACAAAACGATCACAAATATATTTATTTTAAATGATGGCAGGAGAACGTCTGTGGGGTCAGCTCGTTGATAGAAGTAATAATTGTGATTATAATTAAAGAAACGTATCAAAAGATTTTTTAAAAGGACCATTTGTTAGAAATAGTTCGAAATTTCATGAATATACGCCTCGTCAATATACGCCAGGGGTGAAACGGGGTGCGAGTGGGGACGGACCCGAAGATTCGGTGCCCTGAGAGGGACGATACGCGATTGACATTTTTTAATTACGAAATCGATAAAAATTAAGCCGTCGCTGGAAAATTCATTTTATTTCTCATTTTCTCTTCGCTTCAGAGGATGGGTCCACTAGGAAGTTAATTGTCATTAAATGTTTTTTGCTTAATTATGGTCGCAGGCAGTTTACAAAACCTGTAACATGTTTAGTATTTTGTCAGATATATTAAACTATACATTTTTTTAAATATTCATTTGTTCGTGAGGTAGCTTGAGGTCTATTTTACGAGCTACTTAGTATGATACGTCTACTGACTGAATTTTTGAAACGAAGATAGAAATATTTTCGTACGTTTATTTACTAAGTATTTTATTTACCCGATTGAAGGAAGAGGTTTTCTGCCTCTTTTTGTGACGAGGGATGGAGAGGCGAGGGAGACACGAATTCAAAATCGAACCCAGGACACCGAGAACCTTGAGTAGGGTTCAACAGGAAATGATGTAGCCAAAACGCTAGAACAATATTTTAATATTCCACCATTTTGATTCGCGTAGTATCCGCTTAAGTTTGGCAACACTGATGACGGGATTCGACTTGTTCGTGTCTCGTGTGTTCACTTTCGTCGCATAATGTGATGTGAGGAAAATGTCTAAAATGGAAAATAAGAAGAAAAAGTTTTATTGGAAGAGAAAAATGGTGTCTAGAAGGATTTATCTACAGGGGAAGAACTGTTAAGAGACCGGAAAAATTATGAACTATATTCAATAGTAAAACTTGCTTAGATAGACCTAACCTCAAAAAAATGAAATTATCATTAGATGATCGAAGTTTACGGTTTTAAAATTACCTGTAGCACCTTCAATAAAATATTTTCGGTTCTCACTCTTACTTTGTGTTAAATATTGAATATTTTGTATTAGCAGAAATCATTATGTAAACACCTGGTGGCTGGGTGTTGATGAAACCCCCAACATTGCTTTCAGTGTGATGCCGTTCAAAATCCTTTCACCTGCTACTGCACCTATTCATTCTTTTATGACCTGTGGGTCTTGGGGCAACTGGGCGCGTTGCGTCGCACCAGTTCTAAGTTCGTAACCGACCAGAGAGCACTGCGTTGCTCGTTTTATTTCATACTCGTGCATTTGCTTTTTATCAATTAAATTAATATACTTTGAACTAATTTATTTATTCCCATATATATGAATTAACACTTTTGTTTCAAGTTAAGTATGAAAATTTCGAAAAAAAATGAAATTACTACTAACTGTTTAGATGTAGATGGGAAAATGTGGATGATCACGAAATAGACGGGAAAAATGTTAAAACTTTTAGCAAAAGAGAATTTGTGTTAAAGATACGTAATAAAAATATTATTTGATATTAAGAAAGAAAAGAAAAGTATAAAGTTGGTCCACACATTGAAAAATTACCTATCCCATATTTATAAAAGCATTTTACGAAGTTTAATGATCCTTGTATAATGTGTTTGAGGATGTTCTTACATATGTGTGTTCAGACTTTGCTCGAATAAAAAATACATACGTACGTACAAATGTGTGTAAATTTTAATATAAATATAATATAAAATTATTTTTTGTATAAAATTGGGGGAACATGGTAGAAAATGACTTTGAAGCCAAAAATGTGCAGTCTCATTTTAAATATATTTTCCGTTCAACTTGCTATTTTTAAATCATTTATGAATATTTCTCTTCTAAATTTTAATAGTTTTTAAGTCTTCAACTAATGTTTTTGAAAGCGACATGAGTTAGAAAGACGTAACTTAATTTTACAACTGAGTGGTAATTTATTAAACATTTCGTTTGTGATTTTACGAGTTGGTGAATTGAATTGAAAAAGTTGAGCGGGGAAGTTTCGAGTATGGACTTTTTACCTACATCATATTAAAACATAAAGTAGAAGTAAGTTTTTCAACAAGTCGTAGCTCATAATATGCAATAGAAAAATATTAAAGAATTTTTAAGAGCACCGTCCGCATTGCGAGCGAGGCGCGCTTAGCGATTTCAGCACAACAGGACCTACGTTGAGAATAGCATTGCTTCGGACTTCATTCTATTATAAATGATGTGTGATGAATATTTTATCAAACATTTTCTACAACGTAATATAAAATTTAATCACATTTATAATTAAAATCTAAATAAACGCGATTTTTAATCAATTGAATTATTTTGGAAATTCTAGGATATATTTGCGTTTAAGTACGTTTCAATATGTGAAAGTAGATTATTGATTCTCAGTGAGGAATTGCAAATAATATTGGCTCACTAGGCAACCCCGCAGCCGTATACTCAGCTGGATTACAGTGAAATAGCCAATGGTGGAGGGGTGTTGGAGAGTTGCACCAGTTGAAAGGATTCGGTGAAAGAGGCACGAAAATTTCATATCGAGAGCGAAATGTTGATCATCGAAATAGAAAACCGTCCACTTTGTGGATTATTTCCAGCTATAAGAATAAATCTAAAATATGCTCATCGTGGTTGGAGATTGCTAAGGCATTGATTCCGGATTTTGAAAATAGAGGAGTTGGTGAGAAAATTAATTGGCGAAAATTTACATTATAAAATACGTACTTCTTTATTGTTTATTGCAGTGTAATCTATTTCTTATGGTGTATTAGACTTTTATAATTGTAGATCTATTTTAGATTTTTTCGTTTTAATAGTCAATTTAATTGGAAGTTTCTTGCATGNTTTGATAGTGAATTTAATTGGAAGTTTCTTGCATTAATAAATGTAAAATAATTAAAAATATGGTTTATTAAAATGTAACTTTTTAAAATGTTTATACAGTTTTGTTTGGTATAATGGATGAATTAAATTTTGTTGCGGGAGCGACTTTTATGATGCGAACAAAAATTTAAATACTAATATTGAAGAATTAAATTAATGCGTTATTTTTAACAAATATTTTTTGTGAGCTTGTGCTCAGAACATTATCGAAATCTACACTGAGGGGATTCCCAGAGAAAGGCATACTCTGGCGGTGTCTCCTCTGCGCATGCGCCGCGTTCTGTCGTCCGACACTGCGACACTTTTCTGTTCGTGTGACGCCAGCCTGATGCCATATGGTTTTTTGCATTTTTTCGATATAAATATTTTGACAGTGAAACATCCTCGCACAGGGTGAGTAGAACTAACAGTAGAACACACCAGACGAAGCCTAGCGGAGGGTCAATGAATGAACTTCCCTTGGAGGAAGGGGAAGACGCTATTGTAGAGATCTGGACAGCGGGGGTGGAGGACCTGTCGATGAACTGTACCTGAGGGGTGGATGCGACGCGGAAACGTCTCGCAGGAGGCTTTGTGAGCGACGCAGATTTTTGAAAAGTTGCGTACACATGCACTGGGAGGGTGGGAACCCCTCCGCATGTTTGGCCAGGGGACCGGGCAACGGAGGCGGCGACACCAAGAAGCGTCCCCCTCCCTAACTGATAAAAGACCCGGAAGATAGCGTATCGAATGCGATTCGGCTCCCTACTACGAGAGATGTAGGAAAGGGGTAGAGGAGACATCTAGTGTCACTGGGAAGTGAGTCTCTCCAAAGAGACGTCAGATAACTAACTATTCTTCAATGTATAAACAGATGTATACGTTTGAATAAATAGACTGTTTTATTACTTCGAGTAAATAGTAATAGTTTTCTTGAAACAGAGTTTTATTTCCCATGAGCAAGAAAGATGGTGGCAGCGAAACCTTGGAATCAGGTAAATACGTTACAGACAGTTTTTATTAATAATTCAAACCTTTTCTTTAACTATCGTTAATTTTACTCAGTTCTCAATGTGAATTACTAATAAAATATGTAATCAAATCTCCATAAGAAGCCATGTTAGAGTCGAAAAGCTGAAAATGTTATTTCGTGATTACTCGTTTCAAAGTAACATTGTAGCCGTAGCACTCATTGCTGGAAGAGACGAGGAGTGCAGCCGGAACGTGGAGTGCACGGGGAATGAACCTGAAACTCGCGTCATAGCGGAATTAGGTTTCCAATTTGAGTAGGGTCCTTAATTCAAGAGAGAACCGTCAGGGTGGGAAATGTTATGCGGAATTCATACTAATATATAACTGCGTGTCTCTCTGTTTGTTACTTAATCACGACTAAACCACTAAACCGATCGTGATGAAATTTAGCAAAGAGAGAGTTTAGATGTCCAGGAGAACATAGGCTAACTTTTATTTTTTAAATGCGTGGAAAGGAAGATAGAAAACGATTCTGACCAAAAATCTCGATGAAATCAGGGAAAAAGAGAGACATATTCGCTTAACACTGACTTAAACGGTTGGAGATAGGTGACAACTATGAGTGGGGTTCGATATTGTTCACCTTAAAGAGCTCTACAAAAGAGTCCGCTACAAAGGTGTTACTTACATGACAGAAAACAACGTTATTGAAAATATAAGTGTGAAAATACTTCAATTTAAGAGAATAATTTATCAAGGAAAAAGTCAGTCATCATGAAACTTAATAAGTTATTTTGTCTTGTACATTTAACAAGGATTAAAAACATCTTTAAATCGTAATATTTGGTCGAATGGTTTAGATTTTAAAAGCTTCTTAATGAAATGGTGCAGCTGCCGCCGTTGTGTTTTGCCTCGGAAGCAAAAATTCGACTTGTGCTGCTCCCGACGAGTGGATTTGTTGCTCTAAGCAAGTAAACAAAAAAATTCCGGGCAACGCTGGGTAATCAGCTAGTGCCTCATATGTACGGAAATTACTACGCGCAGTATCTCATAGTGGTCACGTGATTATGTCGTGTTTCCCTCTCTACTCCTCCTACTCCTCCAACCAATAAGAGGCGAGCATCGAGTAATGAGAGGGTGCGTTAGTAAATTTAGCTATTATGAGAATATTCGTACTCTTGAGTTGTGGGGTCTGATGACCGTTTTCCCTTAAATTAAGATCTCAGTGTACCAGTACTCACGTATAACTACGAGTAACACCGCCATTTAATGATGAAATTCCGAACTAATATTTCTTTCGTCAGATAATTTCCCCTTCAGCAATGTTCCAGTCAAATTTCAGATTATTCTCACCACTGTGGTTTTTACAGTCGTTTGAAAGCGGGAACTGAATTATCTTCACTGTATTTGACGAAAGATCAAAATTACGTCTAACTGGTTCACCCGACAGACGTTGTCCTGTCCAAATTTCAAAAAATTGGTTTGTGATAATTTTGTGAATTTTTGAAAAGCTATTTTAAATGTGTAAGAGAAATAAAAATGAGAAAAAACGTATTTGTGAGTGATCATTTTATCTGTTAACGATTGTGGCCATGGATATTCAAGTTGAGGAGAAGTACATTCGTAAGTTGGCCAATGGGAAATTGTACATACGAGAAGAATTCTACTCCGCTGAAATGTGATATGTGCATGGAATGGGATTGACTTGGAACTATGCGGTTTGGGTCCAAAATTTAAGTCACAATTGAATTAAGTGAGAATCAACCAAACATGTCGTTCCTTTCGTCAGTTATGATCGAGATAGCATACAAAAATTATAATTTTGCAGTTTCTCCGAATTTTCACATTTTCCGATTTTTGTGTTTTGACGTCCAGGAACAAGGATAGGGTTCCTAGCTACACAGGCTGCGGGAATTTGCTATACGAAATAATACACATAGTCGCTATAGGACACTAGAAACATAGTTTATTATATAATCTACAGAGCACGCGTAATACATATATGTAACTATACATAATCCTTAGCACTACCAATTACTTAGAATGTAGCCGGCCTGCCCATACGTCTACATTCCCGTTCGGACAAGAGATGGAACCACTAGGCGCTCGCACGCGAAGCGAACGCGCTGCAGGCCACACCCGGGTGAGACGGAAGGCCACGATTTTCCTTCGTAGCGACTTCACTCCGCCTACGTTCCAGTGATGGGTTTTGGGACTTGATGGAATGAACAGTTGGATTGTGGTGGGACCGAATATCCTCCCGAACCCGTCGCTTCACATCATCCGTTGCATTTTTCTCCGCACACGGAACATTTAGGACGAAAGGAATTAGTTTGATGGGTTGAATCTATTCTTTGGTACGTTTGACTTAAAATCAGAAATTTCGAAATTGACTGACACACACCTTATAAAATTTCTCTTGGAAGAAAATGCTTTCCGTTTTGCGTATATTTTAGATCGGCCATTATCTCAGTTATTATCCCATGAACAAATACTATCTAATAGTTTTTTTCTTTGTGCTCTCAGTATTAACGAACCACTTCTTCTTAGTTTTTAATTTTTAGTTGTAACTCTTCGGGAACTGGGAAAGTCCTATTTATCAGTTATATTCTAGCTAAAGGAAGAGTTCACGTTTTTATCAGTGTCTCTACCACCCGGAGATATTTGCTCTCACAGATTAAGTTGTGTTGACTGTTGATAATGTTTCAAGACTACATGCCCAAGTGCCGCCTTAGATTTGTCTTCTTGAAATCCCGTGTGCAGAGGAATGACATAAAGTGAATGGTGCGCAGTGACTCAGTCCTTTCAACGAATGCAACGACTCAGTTATGTGTTGACGTGGAAGTAATAATGTTACACGCAGAATTTGTTTGGAAGGAATTCTTGAAGAGTCATATTTAAAAAAATTAAAGGACAGTCCTCTCAGTCTTGTAATATATAGGTAGGGTTGCCACCATAAAAATATTTCGCACTATATTCTTGCCATAAAAGCGTACTAGATATCCCTTTTTGAAATATAAGACACATACCAAACCTAAGTAGAAATATTTTAAAAGATATATTTATAATAACTAGAGCTTATAAATATTTAGGGCCTGCGGCGCGGGTGGGGGGGCGTCTGGGAGCCCCAACGTGATCAGAAAATTAAAATAAAAAATAAAAAGTTATCAATAATAAGAAGTTATCAAAGATAAAAGGTAAATCAACGATCAATTGAGTGAAGGGTTTGAGAATACAATTTTACAACACCTGAAAGAGATTGGAATAGATATTCAGAAATATCATGAGCAAAGGATACGACAGCGCGTCGACTATGAGAGGTCTGCAAACGAGAATTAAAAAAATAGTTCGAAAAACAGCGGTTGGTACTACCTGATTCTTGTGCAGTATTACCGAGGTGAGTACGTTTTCTGACATGGTTCAGAAACATATTATTTTCTTCGGCGTAAGTTTATCTCGCTGGGAAGCTCTCAGTAGAACCCTTGAAGAAGAATCGTCAAAGAAACCTGTGGTGCAAAACCATATCACATACGTTTCTCCGTCTTCAGCAGAGAGGGAGAAAAAAATTCAATAGTGAAAGGGTCGTTTCTGGCCTCGTCCTCTATATTCTGGTCGTCTTCCAGTGCTAGATTCATGTTCAAAGTCGCTAGATGAACTGTCTTTTATTTGACATTTTAAAGTAAAATAAATATCCAGAATATTATTTCAAAACATACAGCGAAATATCAGTCTTATAAACATGTAAAAGCTACATGTAAATGTAATTTCATTCTAGACAGAAATTAATGTATTTTCGTTTCTGCAGTGCGTTTACTGTCCTCCTATGTATTTTATCATTATCACATCTTTCATTTCAGTTTACTAACAGTGTATTCTACCTCTGTTTGGTCCATTTACGCTGCTAAAAATGATTCAAGCGTCTTGAAACAGTACACTAATGTGTAAGTGTAGCGGACAGAAATTATTGTACTCCGTCTATACCAAACTTTCGAGCAAAATACCGCTAATGCGGATATAATGCGTACTAATTGTCATTTACGTACAGAAAATTTAAGCAAAATCGTTGGAGTCGATTTTGAGAAATATTAGAAAGAGTACTTTGGCCTTCGTGTGAAGAATCCTTCGTTTTAACGTAAAAATAAATTCGACAACATGTAAATTCAACCGTAAATACGAAATTTGAATTAAATTGATTCATCCATTTACTCAAAATCGCCGCGCACCGACGGACAGACGGACGGACGTTGTGTCAAAAATCACTTTATCCGAATAAGGGAAAAAGCCAAAACGGATATTTCCGTCGACATCTCGCTTTCGAATTTTTTCACGATTAGAATACTTTCTATATACTACGTATATGAGAATGAAAAAATAAATATAAAAAAGTGTTTCTACAACGTGGGTCTCTCGACATCGATTACCTCTTGGCTGTAAGAAAAAAAAACAACTTTTAGTTTTGTAATGAGCGCCTTACAAGAATCGTATTGTTTAGTCACAAGAAACAAGACGTGGTTGAAACTTAAGTCACAAGGAGACACACCTTGATTCCTTTGAGTTTATCCTAATGATAACACTCAAAAGTACAATTCTGTACAACTCAAACACAGGGCCACAAAGTTTACAAAATGAGTCACTGAATCTTGAAGCTAGTTTCTTTATGAACGTGTATTTGATAAATTACTACATTTAAGGACTAATTTTTCTCAATTCTTGACTGAATCATAACAATTCGCTCATACGCGGTATATACCAACAGAACCAAAACAAAAACGCCGGAGAACTGTGAAGAGGTTTTTTGTCAAACTGTCAGGTGACTATATAATTGACAATCCAATAAAGTCGTTTGAAATAAAAATATTTAATGCAATACCGGATATTTTAATCAATGAGGAAAAATGTGGTTTATTAGCTTACAAACTATAATAGACCGAGATAACTTTCGGTCAGGTGAAAACTGCGAGGAGCCCAGAAGCGAACCCGGGACTCCTGCTTCGATAGCAGGGGTATTAACCACTACACCACCCGCTCGCCTTCCACAACTTTATACTATTTTCACCCAGAGACCTAAACCCTGTAATATATGTATAACAGATAGCTTTCCATCTTTCAAACCTCAAAATTTTACAACACGCTAAGAAATAACAGAGAGGGCAATCGTTCTAATTAATTAGTACCCTGATGACATCGCTGAAAAGTTAATTGTTTTTGAGGTTACCGCGAAGAAAAATGCCAGGGAAATTGCAAAACTATTGAAGAAAACAGTTTCATTTTAAGTAGCTTTCCCAATCTTATCACAGTAATACGACTAACTGTAATTCGCCCTGCCACCAGTGACAGCGACATCAGCAGAGAGGAACTTCTCTAAATTAAAAGAAATAAAAAGTACTTGAGAAATACTACGAGTCAATCGAGACTTGAGTGACGAGGTGACGCTTAGTGAAGAGCAGGAGGCCACTCGGAAATCGATTTGGAATCGGTTAGTGGAAAAGTATATTGGAAAATACTCGGTGATTAGTTTTAGGAACACGGTGTTATTGTTGCTATACTAACATTTTGTGCAATAATATAACACGTTTCTTTATATTACAGTGAACATATATCGAAGTGAATCATGAATACATTGGAATTATAAATTATAACAATAATAATAAGTAATAAAATAAATTATATTTTTTACTGTTATTTAGTAGTTCATTTAATGCAAACGTCATAATTGGGAATACTATGTAAGTAATGCGCCCCATTTTTTAAAAAGAGGGTGTGAGGCCATGAAAAACCTTCGGGGTTGGGGGAGGGAGGGTCTCCGGAATCCTTACCGCCGCCACTGGTAAGTTCTACCACTGGTAACACGTATTCTCCTACACTTTATAAATTTAAAATATGAGGTCAAACTTAAACTAATTTTTTGCTGTTTTCCGTAGAGTCCAGTGGCATGGGAGGTGTTTCCCATCCCGGCCGCAGGGCAGCGCTGTTGCGGCGGCGCGCGCGCACCGTCGCACTTCTGGTGGCAGCGTCTGCGTTCTGCTGGTTGGTGTGGGGCGCCGCTCGCTCCACTGCGGACGTCGAAGCAACCATCTTCAGCAACAAGCGTATAGGTGAACAAATCATCTCCCCGCTCTTAATTGAAGCGAGCAAAAGAGGAACTTTCGACGAGCGCAGGACTTTTTAAATTGTACAACACGTGGACTAATAGAACATGATGTCGAAATATTAGCTCCGAAGGCACTGAAAAAAAATTTCGAGAAGTTCGCTAATTTTTGTCGTCTACTTCCCGCTCACACTTTGGACAATCGTGTGGAAAGTCAACCCTTTTCGGTACAGGCCGAAACTGTAGCCGCAGTGAAAGGCCACCGACTGCTGCCGTAAGTTTGGCATTGCGTCCCGTGATATCCCCTCTGCACCCTCTTTCGATTCTCAATCTCAATGATATAACAAAATACGAATATCTATCGCTTTATAATTAATATCTTTCTCACATTTGTGAGACCTTAATTACAAAGTTTTATTTCTTTGTTTTGAGTATTCAAATATCGACACAAAACTTGTTTTTATTATATCATTTAAAGTATAAGGGGAATTTTACTGCAATCCAAATAAGGGGTATAAGCAAAACGAAACACATTTGGTTAATAGCTCCATATAAACACGCAAAAAATATAGGAAAAAAGGGTGAATTTTTAGTGCTGACAATGCATTTCTCTTATACCTGCGAAAATAAAAAAAAAATTAAATGAATTGTGATACACCCTTTTATTTCGTCCCATGTGTTACTTATGATCATTTATACAATGTAAGGTTTGGCAATATATAATAAAAGAATACACAAAATTATAGATCTAACATTTTACATGAATTTTCCTAAAAAGGTAGAGAATGAAAACTTGAACATGAATAACGTTGTTAGCTAAGCGCCTACATAGTTCTGCTATTTGATTTGAGTTGATCAGGTCTTGCTTTTCTCAAATGTTCTGGAAACAGCAGTTGTCTGTTTGCATTTCGGTTTCCTCCTTGAATAGTGACGAATCAGAGCTGAGCCACGAGATTCGCCTGTCGCTGCTCGAAAAATGCTACTTGAGACTCTTATATGAGACCCACAAAAATGACTCTGTTTTACGTGACTTAATTTCAGTGCCTTCCACTGCGCCCTCGTCGCTAATATTTTGACATGACATACTATGAGTTCATATGTTTTCGTATCAAATAATCAGAACCACTTTCGACCTGCGCTTGTTGAACGTTTCCTTGTAAGTTACTCTACTCAAACAGATTATCGCTCTTAAGGTATTAGATCCGCGTTGACTGAAGTCAAGTTGCCAACTATTCACGAAACTTGGAAATATTCACCAAAGTTGTTCATTTTAATTAAAAATTCGTTCTTCTGTTTTTTTACTGTTGGACAAGGACCATTCCTTTGTGATTTTAAAACTTGATAAATAACTTAGACTGTCGTTTGACTCTTTCGTAGGCAAGGGTCGCAGTGACCAGTCACGTGATGCGGATGCCATTTCTGTTAGAAGAGTATTTTCCACAGTTTTTGGCGAATTATTCTTGTAAGGTATGAAAATCTTAACGTCATTGCGTTCCTATTTCCATTTGCTATGTTTTAGTATTTTTTTTTCGCTTTGCTAAACAGGTACTTTTGTCAGAATATCAAAAAAAAACAAACATAATCTTGCGAAAATCAAATAATTCAAAATTTTGCGCCGTAATAGTTTGATAATTCATCGCCAACGCGTAGGGAATGGTTTAAACTATCATTTGAAACATTTTTTTTGAGGGGGGGGTAGCCGAGTCGCTCTGGCGGACATAATACCTTAATTGTGAAGTTTCAACTTTCACCCCAAAAGCGTAGAAGCGCCCTCCGCCCATAATACATACGAACTTGTTTATTTCTGTAGGTCTTGCAGCAATGTTCTCTAATGTGACTTGCAAAATCGTGATGCAGTACGAAAAGCATTCAAAAGAGGGAGAGTCTGTGTGTGAGGGCAGCACCCGTATCATAAATGTGCTTCGTTTACTGTGGTCCGTACTGCGCACTCACTAGTAAATGTATTCCCCGCGTGAACAGTGTTTGGAGAATGTTGAAGTAGTCTTGAAAGAGTCCGTTTTATTAGTGACAAGCTGATTACTCGATGCTCGCGAGAACTTACGTATTTTGAACTAATAAGCATTGTGTACTCCACTGAGAACGCTGTGATAAATTTATACACAGCTGCCAGATCTACCTGGCGTAGCCCGGGATTTAAACATAAACTTAAAACAATCATTACTGGACATAAATTTTTTTAAAACAATTTACAAGTAAAAAAAAAATAAATAAAAATTACTTATTACCATTGCTAAACATACAAAAAATACATCAACATTCAAACTGGTACTGTAAATTGATAAATTTTCTCCTTCAGAGAGTACTAAAACACATGTTAAGAGGTTTTGATTTTTAGCTTATGTTGCCCGGGGATCGTATTTAATATTCTAAGTTGATTGGTTGTTTGCATATTTCTCTACTTCCGTGTTATTATATTAAATACCAAGAAAGAAACGAACACAAATGCACTCAGTTTGCAGCATTGTAACGTGAATACACTTCACGCAGAAAGCTCGATAATCCATTGTTAAGTTATGTACTAGAAAACAATGTTCTTCACATCCTTTGTACAATTTTGCTTCTACAATTCAGTTACGTAGATTTTGTACATTCAGTGGCTCGTCGCCTCACGTAACGCAGCAGAAGCCCCCCCCACGATGATTACCCTCATAAGTCTCCTAAATACCTCCTTTTTACTCATATTTGATGTTTGAAACAATTAATTGATAGAGCTGGGATTAATCATCAAGGGAAATACCACATTTTTTGAAGTAAAATGTATGTTAACTCTTTAACAATATGAAATGTTTTCCCGTTCCATAGAAACATTAATTTATAAATGTCTCACATAGTTTCAACTGCTTTCTCGGTTAAACAGTTTCTTATTTGTGATATCTGCCTTTCCTTGCTGTCTTTTCCAAGACTACAAATGCTTAGAGGAGCACATAATATGGTTTCCTTTCTTAAAGCTTGCAGTAAGCTATTAAAGAATCTCTTCGTAGACTGAATTCGTAGTTTCACTTTGTGGCCTTGAGAATCAGCAAATTGTTGGAAGATATTTTCCTATATTGAGATGTTCTGCGTAAAGAACCGGAAATAAATAGTTAAACATTATCTGTAGGATTGGTTGGTAATTTTACCATTCTTGATGTTAAAGAAGTTTTGAAATATGTTTGTTTACCCACTTATTCTTCATAGCATCTCCGTTTCATTATTAACTTCTAAACAACTGCAAGGAATCATTGTGGCCAGAAAAGACAGGAATCATTGTGGCCAGAAAAGACAGGAATATTACTGAAAAAGTAGGGAATTTAGTTTTTGATTCTATCAATGTGAAGCAGAATAAAGGTAGTTTTGCAAAATACGAAAAATAATTATTTTGTTTGATAAAGACGTGAACTAAAACATTATTCTACATTACAATTGCACAAAGGGTTAAGAAATCTATATACAAACAAAAAACATCCTTTAGTGACTTCTCATGTTAGTAACATCAGTGAGGTAATTAGTTTTTAATGTTGAGTGGACACCCTGGAAGCGCATCTGCAGAAATCTTTCTTCTTTACGCATAGTTGCAAATTCATTTTCCCGTTTCTGTGACATCAATACCACGCTATTTGCCTTTGTATCAAATAAACGGCGGGGTCGGAGCACGAAGCACGGACAACCTTATCTCAATTTTCGACCGTTTCCAGTTCGTAGAACATCTTTCCGGGTCAAAACTACAGACCTCAAGATTAAAAAATGCTAACATTATCAGTTGGATGTTTTTTTTCTCTTAAAAGAAGATGAGCAAACCACCAGAATCTTTGCTACTGCATAGTTGTGCTTTCCGAAGGCCCAAGAACACTACAGACAGGAGGGATAATACCTTAATAATTCTCACTTTTGATCCTTTCCGACCAAAATCCTGCCAAAACAATAACATCCTCAGTCGTACTTGTGGGTGTTCTCATTGGCTGTTACCTCCGTAGTATATGGAAAGTTTGTTATCGTGAAAGTCTTCGAACGCGAGATACTGACAGACGGTTCAGGGGTACCGGAAGAGTGGATTGTAGAATTCCTGTAGTATGTTTCGGTTCCAGCTTTGATCGCAGGGGTGTTAACCACTACACTAGATTTGGATGGAAGTGATGTATAGTTATAGAAGACGAACGGGTGGTGTAGTGGTTAACACCCCTGCGATCAAAGAAGGGGACTGGGTTCGATTCCCGGCACGTCTCCATTTTCACCGGACCGAAAGTTATCACATATCTTACCTACGTGTAGCGTACATGGAAGAAATATATGCATGACCACTACACTATTCGCTCGCCATCCACAATTGTGCACCATTTCGGAACCAAAATTTCTATTTCGTATTGAACCATTTTTTTTAATGTAAAAAAAAAGAAACTGACGTGACACTGATGACGTAACATCCCCCCCCTCTCTCTCCCACCACCAGTCTCATGTTTATGAACCGCCTCCCTTATTCTCTCTTGAAGTACGTGACTTGGTATGAAATTTTTTCCCAATGCTGCAGAGAAGGACCTTGTCCTGATGAACTTTAAGATACGAGTCGTTGTGCAGGAAGAACCGCGGACAAGGAAACAAACAAACATTCAAGACGGAAAACGAGCGTCCGCTCTCATCAAAATGTCCCAAACCTCTTATTGTGACTTTCTCTCTTTATTGTATTCAGGATTACTGAATCATTCCTAATGACTTCACCACCGATAAGCAATAAATGTTGTTTTAAGGAATTGAGAGAGAAAAAAAAATAGATGTTTTCTATCGAAATATTCTTTTTTTTTGTAGATTTTGTTACATTAAAATATACTTTTAGTGCGTCCCATTTGGTCTACATAACGTCATAGTCCTTTGTATAAAGTAGTAGGCTCATCAGCCTAGCCTAGGTATTTAATACAGTATTTTCTTTTTCTTTATGGTACAAAATGTATAATAAAGTTCTTTTGAATTGAATTCACCTACTGTTTGGAGGGAATTTCTAATTCAATTAGATCAGAATTGCTTTATCTTGCTTTCGGAGAGGAAATAAGCTTACTATCCTCGATGTGAACGTTCTAAAATATATTCTGTCAATAAATTTATATTAACGCATCTAGATCAGAGAAATAATAGGTATACTTAGCTAAAAATATAAAAAGTAAGTCAACATTTTAAATCAGAAAATGCATAGTAAATTGGCCTGAAACCTAGTTTTGCAAAACACGAAAAATAATTATTTTGTTTCATAAAAACGTGAACTGAAACATTATTCTTGATTATAATTGCACAAAGGGCTAAAGAACGAATATAAAACAAAAAAATAACAACCATCCCTTAGTGAGTTTTCATGATAGTAACTTCATTTAGATCAATTACTTGGTAAGGAAATATGTATGTTTTTATCAAAGAAGGTTACAAATAATCTTAACGTGTAGCAAACATTACACTGTGAATTTTGCAAACATGTTTGTGTCAACTATACAAATTATGTTAGTTCCAATGTCTTCTCTATTTGTGCTTAACTGACCATATTTGCTCTTGTTGTCACGAGCTCCGACCATGTTGTGCAAAGGCTCCATAACTCTTAAGTGTCTTGTCACCTCGAACACCCCAAATTAACGGTTTCAAATTATCTGCGCAAATCAGGAATTCCGAATGGAAAATCATGTGTATGGTTGGACGAGTTTTTGACTCAAATTAATAATAATAATTGAATTTAATAAAATTGAATCTCTCATCTAACTTTTATTAAAAATCAGTAAATTCTTTTCACATAATAGAAGCAATGTTGAGCACTAGAAAACTTTTAACCGACGATTTGAAGGAATGCAATTTATTAGTATCCTTTATCTTTTTGGGGAGGGAATTGTACAAAATTATTCCTGAATGATATGGCTTATTATATGACTTATTTTGTCTGAGTCACTTCTGACCCACATGTACCACTTAAGGGTTAAACATAGATACATTGTGTGTACATTAATTCCGTAGCCCCGTTTGGGCCAAGGTTTTTCTCCGGTTTTCCTTCGGGTAGAGGCGGATTTCTTATACAGGTTCTCTAGGCTTTTGTCTATTGAAACAATAAATCTTGAATTTAGTGTTATTTCAGTTCTTACGATTTGTAAACACTATACTCAGAATAATCTATAGTTCGATAATAATTTGTACGTGTAAAATAAATTTTTTGTGTTAAATTACTAACATATTGACATTCTATTAGTACTATAACTCGTAGCTAACTTTTCGTCTTCTCTAGGAATTTTTGCTGAATTTTTTTGAATCCGCCTCTGCCTTAGGGCCCTTGATCGGAATTGATGGGATGATTCCTTGCTTGCTTCCGAAGAGTAAATTAGTTTATTGTCCTCCATGTGGCCATACGCAGTGTGTACTGCATTTTTGACAATAAATTTATTATTGTTATTAAACGGCGTAGGAGCTATTAAAAATTTTATCCCCTGTTATTCCATCCTCATGATCGTGATACAACTTGATGGGATTTGAAATCAACGTTAGAAAAATCGAAATTAAATAAAAATAGTGTTTTTATTGGAATGACTATTTCAAATTTCAGGGCGTCGCCGGGTAAAAGCAGATAGTTATTCCCATCTCTGTGAATGAAGTTGTTAGGTTTGAAGCACGACATTTTGAGAAAATCGTGTTTGAAGTATTGTTGTATGTACTTTTTTACTGAAAAATATGCGAGCAAGTTAATACATAAATCTGCAATAAATTCTCATTTATTGGTTGTGAGGCCGAAACCTCTACTTTCCTTCATTTTACCACTTCGCTGCACCTCTTAATTTCTTACCCCTATGGATGTCTCATAAAACTTGATCGATTGGCTCTTTCATTGTGCTATTTGTAATGCTTAAATGTGCGTAAGTGTTAGAAAGTTTTAAATGTACATAATGTTCCAATCATAATTGTTATAGTATGTATACAAAACGTCCAAGAAATGTTGAGGTGGGGCACGTCATAAGGCTTGAGAATTGCATAGCAACCCGTGGCCGCAAACGTCATCGTACGCCGCAGAATGTGGAATGGGAATAGATAAATAAATGTTTAAAAAACCTAGAGATTTGTCGCAACATTTCTGGAATACTCCGTATACCAACTAGCCCCGCGGTTATGCTGGCGTGAATTCTGTAAAATGTTAATATTACATTCGATGTGCGAATACTTTAAAGACAATCATTATTAAGATGTAAAATTAATTTATTATCATGATCCCATGATGGTTAAAATCACTAGTTGTGAACAACAACGTTTCGAGGTTAAGACTTTAACCTCATCTTCAGGTTTATTATATTCCATATGGTTCTACTGATACATATACCAAATGTTGATATGCTAGTAACAAATGTTGTGAATTTTACAAGTCAAATTAAAAACAAACATTGGTCATTAGGTAGGTTTATGTTAAAATTCTAAAATCTACCGTTCATGCAAATCACACAAAAATTTCACATGAACTCGTCACTGATATTATTTTTGAAAATTTTCGTCATACCTTTCCCTGAGGAGTTGGGGTTTACAGGGCTGATCGTGGATTTGAGCAGCATCTGAAATGTCATTAATTATCTCAGCAACCCCTAAACCTTTGATCTCCACACTTATATTGGTAACTTTCGATTATTTTTGCATGTCAACCCATTTCCATCCCTTACCCAGGGGGTGCTAGGAATGACTTATTTCCCTTGGGTGCTGAATATTGCCTAACGCGATTACAGGATGTTGCAATCAACTGAGCAATGCTGTGAATTCGTCTCTGGTATAGATATCATTTCGATATCTATCATTTTTGACAATTTGTTCATGGCATGCCCTACTCTTCGGGTGAAAATGGTGTATACGGGCTGAATTTTGACTTTCTGATCTTCGAAAATGTCACTACTAATTTCAGTGGCCCCGAAAACTATGATCTCAACACAAATATAAGTCATTTTCGATTATTCTTACATTTCATCCTTTAACCAAACGTAGTGTATTCCCTCAGAGGATGTGATCGTGGACTTAAGTGGCATTGAGAGTTTGACTCTTCTCTTCTGCGACCGCAAAACAGATATATTCAACACAAATATCGGACGATTTTGATAATTTTAACCTGCCACCCCTTCCCACCCCCTAGTCCTAAGATGCTAGGTCTCAAATATTTCCTATTTGAACTAATTGTGAACTTACGAAGCAATGGGGGTGTCCTTATCCATCTCAACTGCACGGATAACTATGGTTTCAAATGTCTTATAGGATTTTTCCATTATTTTTACTCGTCACCCTCCTCCCTCCCCCCTCCCAAGGGGCACCAGGGGTGTCTTACCCCCACAATGCGTATTGTAAGATGGTCAGTCATCTGTGTCTAAAGTTCGGTGGAAAATGCTCCCGACACTCAAGCGTGGGACATAAGAACATTTCAACCCCCATTTCACCCTCTTAGGGGTGAAGTTTCGTAAAATCCTCTCTTAGCGGACGTCTACATCCTAAAAGAAATGTACCTGTTAAATGTGAAGGCTATGTAGTTTTCGAGATTTCGTGATTAGTCAAAAAATCTCTGTCAGTCTGTACGTGGGAGGTAATTCTAATATATTTATAAAACTAATACACAGTATACACCAATAACGAACCAATCACACGTTTATTCCCATTTTCAATGCAGTGTTATGTTTTAAACCGTCTCTGCTCAGAGTATCCAAACTTTGACAATACAAAAGAGGATTGATCGCATTATACGTAAATATCATTTTCGAAATCCACGTAAACCTTTATTTAAGGGATAAAATATTCTACCACTCCCTCGCATTCAAATCATAAAGTGGTCGCGCTTGTTAAGGAATATTTAAAACTAGTGTTTCGCATATTGGTCCAGCTTCCTTAGTCTTGAAGAAAATGCAAGACAAAGACTCAAGGCGAAGATTGCAGTAGCCAGAAAAAGACACAAGAATAAGACTGTCTGCAAGACTTTGAGGAAAGCAAAAATCACCGTTGCAATGAGGTTCATCAACCTGGCAAAGACACTTTCATTGAACCTAATGAAATCTAGATCGGATTCTTGGGCTATTTACTGATTGATTAATTACCTCAAAATTGTTTGACAGTAATTATTTATAACAAATTCATGGTTCTGCGAGCTTGATTACAACCTGGCAGAACTAAACCACAATAACAAGCAGAATCAAATGAACACTAGCTGGAAATGTACGACTAATTGTGGTTAAACAATTACAACTTCCATGAATTTTCATCGTATTTCTTCATTTATTTTTAACCATGAATTCGTTAGAAATGGTCTATTAGCTTTCCTTAGGTTCCACTTGTGATATGGTTTTAACAAGTTGATATCTAGTCGGTAGCAGATCCATGAATTTAGGATTTTAATAATAATTTTTCATAATCATTATTCTCATAATATGTCGGCGCCGATGGGTGAATGGTTACCATAGTGGTCTCTCACACCCGAGTGCGCGGGTTCAAACCCGAAGTCGACGGATTTTTCCACACACTGTATGTAGTAGATGTAGCATGTAATTAATTAATTGAATTAGTTCTCGGCGAAAAATGCACCCACGCACAGTTCCGGCTTCCACTGCCATCTGGTAGCGGAAGACGGAACGTCTAAATTGCGAATGTGGCTCAGCATAAAGGGTCGCAACCAAAGAAAAATGAGCCACAATTCACGGGAACCGAGACACTTACGCTATTATTATTATTATTATTATTATTATTATTATTATTATTATTATTATTATTATCATCAACTCATAATATGTATCTAATGTACTAGTTCGCGTAAATGCAAAAATACTGTAGTATCGTGTTTACCAAAAATAAGAACTAGGTCCAATAATACAAGATCGATACCAGTAGCAGCAAGCCCAAAAGAGTATACAAGAATAATATCATCAAAAGATTGGTGTTGATTTGCGAAACACCATTTTTTTAAATTGTATTATTTGCAAATGGGAAATGTAGCGAGCTGTTGAAGCTTGTCTACATGGAGCGATAGGAGGTAGGAGTTGGGTGGTAGGCTATTGTGAGAAGGTGGGTCGCTTAGCTGGGTTTACCAACAACTTGGCCCACGTGGAGAGAGGTTAGTCGAAGTAGTTAGTAATAGCTAGAGGGTTCGCTTTTCAGTAGTCACAGCTATATGAACTGGGACATTCATGTGAAAAGCTACAAATTTTTTATGGCCCCACCGGGAATTGAACCTGGGATCACTTGTTGATGACCTAGAACGCTACCGCCTGAGTCACGGAGGGGCTTGAATCACTATTTACAACTTGAGAGAAAACAATCTAGTTCACGAACACAACTCATAATAAGACTGATATTAATCACCCTATCGTGTCAACAGCTCTTTGCCAAAAAGACCCGTATCATTCTGGAACCATGTTATATAATCCACTCCCGAAAGTTCCCCCCGGTCAAATTTCAGGTTAATAGCTTCCTAATGTGCCATTGTTTCTGTAACGGTAAGGAATTTAATGATTTTAAGAATAAAAGTTGGAGATTCAATTTGAAAACTCTTGCATGATCGTCGATTTCTTGTATCACATCGTCTAGTATAAATAGTTTGTTGCCATAAATGCAGTTGAAAGTTAACGACGTCGAGTACAGTATGCTACAAAACTTTAACTTTACTGAAATCATCAGGTTTTTTACTTCCCAAAACAGCAAAGAAATTTTTGGTTTTGTCCTTTCTTAGTTACACCATGAAATTTTTTACATATAGAAATCAAAATTGGTCCAAATAAACCACTTTTTGTTTTGTTTCAGAAGTGCCTATAGTCAAACATCCAGGGACGAAGTATATCCTCCTGTGGAACGAATACTTCAAGTACCCCAATTTGGGTTTCGGGACCGGGCAAGGCACAGAGATCTTCGAAAAGATCCGATGTCCAGTGAAAGATTGCTTCATGACTGACGACAAATCACTCATGCCTCCCGAAGAGTACGATGCGGTGGTCATGCACATGTACTTCTTCAGTTTGGGAATGTTCTGGATGCTCAACATTGGCAAACTGCCTTCCAAGAGACGCCCGGAACAGAGGTGAGGACGTGCGACTTCATATATTTATTTAATGTCATTTGGGGAGGTTCAGGCCATGAGACTTCCACCTAACCATTGGACTTGGGTAAGGGAATTGGGAAGGAGAGATGTTGGGTTGAAGGGGAACTAATAGTACCGAACCGACATTTGTCTGGAGGAGGTGAGGGAAACCCCAGCTGAAAACCTCATCTAGTTCGGCCGAGCAGGGTTTGAACCCGCGCTCTACCGCTCAGCCAATGGGATCGTGGAAGCGAAGACGCTACCACTACACCACCGCTGTGGGACGTGACAAGCAAAGTCACTTTCCATCGATCATTGTACGGTAAAACATTGCTCGACGAATTTAACTATTAGGTCACATTAATTTGTTAGTAACGTGATATCTCGATTCTCTTCAACAAAATTACATTATTTAAAGCTGGAAAAATCAAATAGTATATTTCTTTATTTTTTTAAAGTATTTTTAATATTTAGTATTACAATAAAATGTTCTCTTATTATAATGTGTGACGGGGAAATTTCCGGACACAATATCCTGTTTTGTCTATCCGTAAATACCTCGTCAAATATTAATTCTNCTCATAAGTTTGATGTTGGGATACTTAAGGCTTTTATTTTATTTACAGTTCAGGTAGATATCTTAAACCTTTGACCCCCCAGGGGACTTACATCAAGTGTTTGGCAAACAAGGGGCCCCGAGCTGAGTCTGACATTACTTCCACTTACTTGTGCAAGGCTCCTTCCTTTCTCTTTCCTGACCTTCCTTGGTCACCTCTTGTTCTTTTCGATCCCGACGCTAGGGTATCTTTCATTTTCATCTTTCTTTTTTTTATTTTTATTTTTGTAATGATGTGTGTAATGTTTTGAGATGTGTTGATATTTGAGTTTTGAGTGGTAATTCAGGAGGGGTTTTAGTGGGTAGGGTTGAGTCATTCGGCGAGTCCCACACGTGGGGAGAATCATGTTGGCTCTCCCTAGTGCGTAACTGCATTTTCCCTACGTGTACAAGTTTTTAGGGCTCTAATGACTTCGATGTCGACGAACCGTAAAGCCCCCACAAAAAAAATGTATAACGCTAAGTTGTGCCACTCACCGTATGATGAAAAAATTGCTGTAAAATTTACTTTAACTCCGGGCCGTAAAATAAGTCTCGTGGGTCTCGAACGGCCCGCGGACCGCCAGTTAGATAGCGTTGGCCTAAGAACTTGAAAGTTTCATTACAGATTTATTGGTAGATGAACCAAACCCTATTCTTAAATAACTTTTCAACAATGGGGCATTTCAGGAGCGGGCCATTCCACGTCAAATCGACACAATTGTAATAGATTTTTTACATGGCCATCTCAAATTTTGATAAAATTTTGGCCAAGTATTGTTGTAAAATTTTCACCCGTTTGGAAGTTCCAACAATGTAAATTTTAAACTAAACGGCACTACGCAAAACTTTTGAATTGCTCTGGAAGCTCTTCTAATTGAGATGGGGAACTGGTAGAGGTGTCATTTTACAGTTTACTGAATGATCTTTACAATGATATGCTATATGACAGGTTACGGAGAGAAAAAAGTGTTCAAAATCAAACTTTGATAAAATGAATACCAAGTATTGTTGTAAAATGTTCACCCGTTTGGAAGTTACAACAATGTAAATTTTAAACTAAACGGCACTACACAAAACTTTTGAATTGCTCTGGAAGCTCTTCTAATTGAGATGGGGAACTGGTAGAGGTGTCAATTTACAGTTTACTTAATGATCTTTACAGTGATATGCTATATGACTGCTTGACTGCTTCAGTTGTGAGCTGTTAAGCGTCTGGTCATGCTGGTACAAAGAATGTTCCAAGCAGAGTTCTGAGCAAAGCAATCATTGTGAAAGGGAAGCTCTTCCTGGGTTTCTTTTATCATTTTTTGATCTTTCTCTGTCCACCTTTTTTCATTTCTTTTTGTCATTGAGGATTGATTTATCCCATTTAACTGCACAGAATAAAGTCTATTTGCAAACTTAGTACTTTTGTTCATTCACGATGTTAGAAAGTCATCGCTATAAACCAATTGACTATTGACTTGACCTGTAGCAAGATTTTGCTCTCTTACCAACATGACAATACCAATTAGATATGGATTCGTGAAAGTAGCAAGTAGCATGATAAATTAAAAGTCGTTTTCATGCCAAAAATGCATTCGCCAAAAATATTCCTTAACACTCAGTGTATGTTACTGATGATGGTTGCTATGCAGCCGAAAAAGCTTTCTAATACCAATAAAGGAATGAGCAACATGAAAACGACTTTTAATTTATCATGCTTTGATAATGTTGCTAAAGCTCCACAATTACCAAGTAGCAAGTAGCATATTCAACGGTTTTCCCATTTTCTATTTTTAAGGTGTGTATAAAAAACAACAATTTTAAACTTGGACTTCATCGAAGTTCATAAAGTCGTGAGTAGCGTTTAACTTTTTAATAATTTTTTAAGATATTTTTTTAATGTTGTGAGCAACAATCTAGTCTCCGTTCCGAAAATAAATACTCGTCGGGAGAAAGGATTACAGAAAGTCACCTTACAGACGTAAAATATTCAATCCTATGATTCTCGTTTGCAAATGTACGTCAGATGTTGTTATCCATACCTGTATTCGTCATCAAGAACAGAACACGTTAAACCGTCTCCACCTAGGAATCTTGTGAACAGTCGCAGGAGTTTGTTGTTCCATAAGTCCGCTCACCGCGTCCTGTGAGCAAAGCAGTCACCTAGGTCAGCAATCGCCAACCTTTTTTTACGGTATATCGTATGTAGTTATAGTACATTTTACATCAAATTTTTCATCATGCGTCGGAGCACACAACATTGTGTTATAAATCTATGCTGTCAGAATTAAATAAATAAATTTTATTGTCAAAAAATCAGTTACAAACTTCGTATGGGGGATGATAAACTAATTTACTCTCCGGAAACACGCAATGAATCATCCCATCAATTTCGATCAAGGGCCCAAGGTTAGTAACGTATTTAATACCTGTAAAATATTTAATTAAATCCGAAATGTTATCAATTTATTATTCCAAAATGAATATAATGTGCAGTGAAAATTCTAGAATAATAACAGAAGTATTAAATGACATTCCAGTTTATGGAAAATCCGGAGGAAAACGCGAGAAAATAAGGGACCGGAATGGGGCTACAGATACAATGAATACAACTGTGCCGAGGTTGCGTACAGTTAGAAATAAACTATTAAAAGTGAAAAGGTTCAAAAACAACGTGCGTGAAAGAAGGTATTAATATCTGACATGCTGTGTCCGGAGTGAGAAAATAGAAAATTGTGTTCGCAAAAACGCAGTCGAACTTTACATGGAAACTTTTTATTATAATACTAATATTAAACATACTTTTCAAAAACGAAAAATTAAATAGCATATTTCTGTAAGTTTGCAATAATATAAATTTACTGATGAGAATTAAATCACCGCGTTACAAATTAAAGATCTTCATCGGGCAACATTGTTCCAAACCCGAGCTGCGCCGGCCGGATCGATCGAAAATGTCCCGAGAGATAACATAAGTTGAATTGCTCTGATAACAGACAATCTTCTGTGGCGCTGACCTACATACGAGGGATGTTTTTTTTCAACCTCCGATAGACTATGAAAAAGACAAATATACATAGCACAATAATTTTATTACCAAAAGTACAGCAGGGTTTTACTTATTTTTCAACATAATCACCAAAACGGTTGAGGCATTTGTCGTATCTTGACACAAAGTTCTCCATTCCTTCTTCGAAGAAGTTTCCGCCGGTGAGGAGAGGTCATAGAATTATATATAAGTCTACGGGAGAGATATGTCTTGACAGCATCCTGAACGTCGCTGGCGGCGAAGCGCAGTTCGCCCAACCATGCCTTCAATTGTTGTCCCCTGCTGCATTAAGTCCACCAACAACACTTTTTGGTTCCAAAAAACTGTAGCCATTGTTTTCCTGTTGCTCAACGTCTGTTTAAACCTTTTCGGCTTGCGTGGAGAATCTGTGCGCTACTTTTTTTTTGAGACAAAAAAGGAATGTTATAGGTTGGGTTTATGTACCCACCATTATATAGTTATTAATTTATTTTATTTATGTTATAGTAATTACTTTTACGCTAAGGATATAGCAGGAGTAATGACATATGTGTGTACATTGAGCGTGTTTGTACGTATGAGTGTGTTTCTGTAACTGTTTGTAAGCGAAAACGTGTTTGTGTATGTATGTGAATATACGCACATATGTGCCTCGTGTACATAATTAATTTCTTAAATCTAATTTCTTTCTCGTTGTAACCATGAGTAATAATTTTATAAGCATTTTACTCCGTTTGTGTGTGTATTTTATAGATATTTTTATAAATATTGACGATTTGTTTTTTAACTTCGTATTATATTTTTATGTATGTATTCTTTTCTATCTGCCACCGAGCATTGCTCACTAGCAGACTAATAAATTATTATGATGCCTACATTATGCCTAGAGATTGGCTTTATGTACTTTTGGTAATAAAATTGTGTTATATAAATTTGTCTTTTTTTATAGCCCATCGGAGGTTGAAAAAGAAGATAGCCCTCCTATTTAACCTTGCTTGTACACTTGGGTCTTTTGCCGGAGAGCTGTTGTGAATAATAGGTTTGCGCTAAGATGGGATCTTTCGCCTCGGGCTCGTCATCATCAAGTGGGTAAAACGAATCCCCCCTGGGGATGGGGTGGGAAGAGGACGAAACTTAAAAATAAGCGAAAACTACTGACATTGGCAATACATTACCTTCGGGGTCACTGAAATGAATAGTGACATCCCCGATTTCGTATAAGTCCATGATCACCCCCCTTTCAGCCCATCAACCCTAGGGAAGGAGATGTCATATAAAAATTAGCGGAAATGACAAATTCACAGTTTTTGGCGTCGCTGAAATGAAAGGTGTCACCCCTGATATCGTTGAAGTCTTAATTATTCCCCATGGAAATGACACAGTCCTTTATCCCCTAAAGGGAGTGGAAGCGACATGAAACGAAAAAATTAATTGAAAAGGACCGATTTGCATCAAACAAATCAGGGTTACTGAGTTGTATAATTGATCAGACATTGCTACTTAAATAACATGGGGGTACGATACCCTTGGAGCTGAAGGTGAGAAGGGGGGGGGGACGTAAAAATAATGTGAAATTATAATCAAATCCTGAATTATAGTCAAATCCATCGAGGTTGCAGAGATGAATTATTAAAATCAAAGGGGAGGGTGGGAATGATGTAATACGTAAAAATCTAAAATGATCGATGTAAGGGTCTAGTTTATAATATTTGCGGAAGGTATAAGAATGTTAGCGGGAGTACATTCACCTTCGGCAGCAAAGTCGTCAAAGTTTGGAATTCCAATCTTCAATAGTTTTTCCCTGCGTTCATGAATGTATCGGACAGTCAGCCAACCAGGAAAAAAATACACCAAACATCATCAATACAAACATGATTTATTTAAAATTCAGGAGTTCCTTTTTAGATATTCCATTTATGAGCGTTTAAATGCAATACCCGCTAATATTTATTGTGATACTTTTGATGTTTCAAATAGCTAGCGAGATGTAGCGAAAGTAATGAACCATGCCCGTACCACAATGGACAAAAAAATATATCATAAAAATATCTAAAAAAGTCTTTAGATATTTAAATTAAGTATGTTTACATACAAAACCGAAATATTGTATCTCCACTTATTTGCAAGGTTTAATAAAAATGGTGAATATTCAATAAATCACATTTGACCATAACTTAAAAATTGAAATGGACGCCTAAAAAACACATGGACGTTTTTGTTGTTCAGATATGTTCTTTATAATTTAGCATTGACAAAAACAGAACGTTGGCGTGCAAAAACGGGATGATATCTTTATTCATACTTGAGACACTGCAAAAATTCAAAAAAATATATTTCACTCTAATTCACATCTTTTAAATAAGAATTTTGAAAAAATCCTTTCTCAATGAGGCTACAATACAATTCAAGTAGATTGGAAAATTCTAGAAATTATTTTATAGATCTTTGATTTCACAATCTTTACATACAAAAATTGAGATGATATATGAAATTAGTTCACGAGATACAGTGAAAATAAAGTACAGTGCCGTTGGGGCGAGCGATGAAATCCTGAGATATGTGACTCCATTTAGACCATTGAGATTTTTTGATATTTCATTCTTTAATTTCCGTCATTAGATAATCCAATTACAATTTTTACATACAGACATATCTAATTAGTTCGTGAGGTGGACGCTCTCAATGCATCAATGTGAGTCATAACAACGTAAATAAATAATCAGAACAATTTTCATTCTGTAATAAAAATTATGAAAAAAATAAAAATAGAATTATCTAAAAATACAACAAAATGATTGACATATTACACGTCAGTAGCTTGACGAATGAGCGAGGTGGACCTCTGAAGTCTCATATGTGAAAATGCAACATTCTGACTCGGTGCGTCGACTAAAATACAACTCTATCTAATCTTTCTGTAAATAACATTTTATAACAAGTTTTTATTTACAAAGTACTGTGCAAAAACAATAAATATTCAAAATGAAAAAAAGTAAAACTATAAAAAGAAATCCTCTGTATTTAAGATTTTCCATTGCGTTCCCTTCCCAAGAGGTATACTTGGAGTAACTGATCGTGGAATTTGGTGTCATTGGAAATATCACTCTACTGGTTTCAGAGGTCCCTAAAACTACGATCTCAAAACTAATAGCGGTCATTTTCTATAATTGTTACATTGCAAACTAATATCTAAAATTACAGCTCGAATGAAAACTAGAACGCGGCCGAAGAATATAATTACGAATTTGGAAACTGAAGGACTATATATATATATATATATATATATATATATATATATATATATATATATATATATATATATATATATATATATATATAT
>NNCF01126257.1:331747-395692 GCA_002313205.1 Laupala kohalensis | reverse complement strand
AAAAAAAAAAATTTTTGAATCCGCCGTTCAAAGAGCTTTCTATGCTAAACTGATGTTGTGAAAAAAACTTCGTGCTCAAAAACTGCGTTATTTCAATGAATGACAATTCAATCATTATTTATGTTTCATCTTTTCTACACTGTTGGCTGATGTCAATTTAACTATTCATACATATAGAGTGTGGGTGAAGACCAGTACTGATTAAGACTAATAAATTTTAAAATTTTCAATGTAAAAGAATTACAATGCATCTTAATAAGACTGTGAATGTTTATTCCTAGTTAATGAAAATTTTGTCCTTATTAGATTTAATTTGGTCTTTGTGGTAGATGTGACACATAAAATAATAACAATAAGAACATAGGTAATATGGGAGAATCTATGTTCTTATGTAATGATGAGAAAACAGTATACTCTAACTGTGCATCATTTGAATGATTGGGAAAGTTATAGCATCCTTCTCCATCTTTCAAGTGCCTTAAGTCTAACTTCCATATTAGATGATATGGAAATACCTGTGTTCTCATGAATGGAGTGTCAATAGACAATCAATTCCTCATTTTTACATGTATGACAGATCGGCACTGACTTGCTGAAGAAAACATTTAACTGTTCCACAAAAATGCAAGTAATTTTTACCAAATGAAAAAGTCCAAAGTGTAAAAGTGCTTTTATGTGGAGATATGTTTTTAAAGAAATAATCAATGAAAAACCCACTGTGAAAATGTTTCTTGTGTTAAAACGAAGAGATGAGAATTCAGAATAAATTCAAGCGAGTTCTGTCATTTGCCTTAAAATGTAGGTTGTACATGTGTGTTGCGGAACTCCTATGTTTGTTTAGGAGGAAAGTAATGTTAATAGCTTTGAAGTTCAGACTGTCAATTAGTGGCCTTATGTACAATATCTTTGTTAAATTGCCATCTGCTTTCTAAGATTGTCCCTAAATTATGTAATGCAAAAATGACCCTTTTCTAACATCCACCTCCCCTCAATTAATTCAATTCAATTCAATTCAGAAAGGGCTTTATTTTAGCAAAAATAATATATACAATATATATGGCGGGGCTTAATACCCGTGCGCCTTACAGAGGCCCTAAAATGTACTGTGGGTTGTGCGTACTGTACCCTAGTATTCACACTCAATGAACTGAAATGGTAACTGACATTAGAAGTATTAAAATATTTCGATTATTTGGTAGGTGAATGATATCAGTAGCGGAAAAAGAAATTAATAAGTGTTAATCAGTTATAGCAGGAAATTTATTTTACTCTCACGGCTATTTTTTTAATATTAATTGTAATTTTTAATCTCAGCTATTGTTATATTACTTAAGTGACTGTTTTGTTCATTGAGCATCGTTGGGAACCATGGAAAACCAACGGTTAGGGCAAGCGCGCTAAGCATACCCCTCAATTAAGCACATGTAATGCCACCTCTTTTCCCCCTCTTTCCCCTCCAATAATTACATAACACTTGCCCTGCTCCCCCACCCCCTTCCATTGAGAAAATACTACAACTTGTTTCTTCACTCCACTTCGGTGTGTGTCTTAATGTACACCAATTACAGTGACAAACTTTAAAGTTAAAAACACCTGATATGCAATATGCAATATGTAACATTGAGGCACCCCATCATAAAGCAGTGCAACGGTATCGGAAATCCCATTCCACTTAAAATGCATTACGTAATAATTGGATGACCCTTTTAGTGTAGAATAAGTATTCATACATAAGGTGGTGCTTAAGGCATGTGGAGAAGAGAGAGCAAAAATTAGTCTGCAAGTACGGTATCCAAAGTGGAGCAGGTTGTTTGAATTGTTTGACTTAAATAATAACTTTTTTAGTGTTTGAATTATTTTTATCAAAATTAAATGATACACAAAGTATTAAAAAATGTATTACTATCTCTCCGAGATGAATGTTTCTGCTATAAAAAAATGTTCTTAAGAAGAGAGTTCACTACATGTCTGATTACACTGTGCTAATCTATGGAATTCACCACCTTATGTACTAACATCAGAGTCTTAACAATTTCATTTGGCACATTTGTACTGGATCTTAAGTTTTATTTTCAACCTGTATTAATGTGCATAGTCAAAATGTACTAGTCAAAGAGTTGTGTTTATTGATAAAATCAACTGAATTTGTGTGTAACCCTTTGGCGAATTGTTCTGTACAAGCGTGTAACTATTTCTGGGAGTACTTATGGATGACAATTTAAATTAAATATACTGTATCTAAAACTACTTAGTGACTGAACTACAATAAGGCTATCATTATTCGTCAAGTACTTGTCGAATGATGCCATTAACTTTAATACTTTTATTGTTGTTTTTCTATCTCTTTTGGGAATGGAATTTGTCATCAGATTTTCTATTATTATCCTATTTACTCTTAGCTAAACAGTTCCTAATTGATGATTTGATATGTTTACAATCAATCTTTTTTCTGAGATAACCTTGGGTATTCTCCATAATATTATATCAAATCATGACACACCAAAGATAAAAAATTTGTTTCAAAATATGATTATTCTATTTTTAACTAAATCTGTTCCAAAAACAAATTTACTTGTGTCATACAATTTTACTTTATGTTGACGAATACACAAAAATCTTCTTTTCTTACATTTTATAAATTTAAATGTGCATAATACGTGTGTAGTTTATAGCTTTAACTGTTGAGATGTGTGAATGAACATCTTTTGTAATTATCTTTAAAAATATTTATTTTGTTATTTATTGCAATAAAAAGAATACAAATATTTTTATCCCCAACTTTTCCAGTGGTCATTTGTCACCCTGTTACAAAATCCCAGTTAATATATGTATGTTGCTTTACTTTTGTTCATGTTAAAACATCAATAGATAATGAATTCATTTTCATTTTGCAAAAGGTAATCAGAAGTTTTATACTTTTCAAATAATTTCATTATTTAAAAATTAATAAGCAAAGATTCATAAAAGGATTCTTTTCCAAGCGTGCAAAATATGTATCCACAATTATCATTTTATCTCTGTTTGGATCATTCATAACAGAATACAGCTCATGTTTTCACTGATCTACAAAAGAGAAAAATTTTGCAGTGTCATAACTACTAACCAATCTCTTTATTGTAACGTGTAGAATCTTGGCTATTATAAAAAATTAATTGAGAAATATCTTATGGTAATGATTCCAATATAAGTTCCCAAAGTATTTTACTTCTTAATTCTTTGCTGTTATTTGGATTATCAGATCTTGTCTCATTGACACCAAGTTACTTTTTGTCCCAGGTTCATATTTGGCAACATACTCAGAATAAGGGAAATTGTTCTGAATATGATATTGAGTTGATTTCCATCTTCATTGACATGATCCTAAAAGATGATAAACACACAAAATAAATTGGTTGAATTCATTTAACAATTGTTAATACAGTCACAACACAAGAGTGAACACAAATAGGCATTGCTCATTGCCCTTGCAAATGAACTGGGATGTGAGGATTTATAATACTCTCTGCATCATTATTTTGTTTATACATTGATAAAATGTTGATGTTCCTTGAAATAATACTTAACAATCTCCTCTTAATTAAAATATTTGAAAAATGTAACGATGGCATGTAAGTGTTCAGAACTAAGTGAGAATTACTAAATAAATTTCGATAACTTTTAAAATATCCCATTCATTCGGTGTGATTGTAAATGAAAAGAAAATGTAGTATATAAATCTGCTTTAAGAAAGCCACAAAACGGGTACATCAATTTAGAGCTAATTACTTGAATGTCTTGGTTTGTTGGCAAGTGTATAAACACGAGTTATGGTATAGAGAGGTAAATCATGGAGCCAAGAACTTATATGCCGATATCTCTCTCTTCAAAATTAAAATTTCTTATCCTAATTCTCTAAGCTTCATACACTTAATCGTACAGGTTTAAAATATACAAAAAGCCAATCCACTTTAGCGTTTAGCTTTTAGACTTCTTCTTCTAAGAAAATGACCCTCAATAAGGCATCTGTGCAAAAACTTCTAATTTATGAAAGGAAATTAACCACTGTAATATTTGGACTTGTGAACAATGCAAGGGATGAATGTAGAATTTAATCTAATGAATTGGCTTCTTGATTAAGTAGGGAGTGGGGGCGATTCAAATTCTGCGGAAGACAGAAAGGCGTCCCGAAGCACTTTCTGCAAGGTATGTAATTTTAGGGAAGAACTGAGTATAACTCGCATAACATAACTCCTGATCTCGCATGACAGCTATTAGTCAGCGTCTGGGTCTGCAAATGTTTTCAGGAAAACTAATGTTTTCAGAACCGTGCTTATTTTCCTCCTCTTTCACCCCTGCACTGTTATTTTTGTACCTTGCATATTTTACAATGCCTTATGGTTTCAAATCTTTGCTGTGTGGAAATTCTTAATTTTAATAACTGGGAATGGGAGCTATCAGGATAAAGCAACAAACAATGGATTTTCAAGGTCCTTTCTTTTTTAAGCAAAATGGTAAGGTTTGTTTTGTGATGTGTGACACATGCCATCTCCATAACAATGAGCATAATTTAAGAAATTTTGCTTTCAAAGTAACAGGTTACTATTTTACTGCCATTAATGCAGATAAACTGAAAAATTAAAGCAAACATTACTTGTGAAGATTATTTAATTAATTCTCTGGAGAACACAGAACCAACAACCTAAATATAGCATAGGTTGACTGAGTACATGCCATACTGATGATTTTGTGGATCAAAATGGTTTCTCATCATCAAGTGAACTGATGATTGACAACTTGCAACATTATGGATTATGAATGTAAAAAACTTTTTAGAATTTTTGTACCATTTGCCTTTATATTAAAGAATACTATACTGAAAATATAAAAAATAATATTTAGTACAATTGAAATGAAAAAAATATTACTACAAAAATGTCTCTTCCTTGGTCATTTATTGTAGGTGCAAGGACTTAGAAGATTAATAAAGTTTTATAAAAAATAAAAATTTCAAAAGCTTGAGGTTTTCTTATGAAATTTCTAAGGAGTATTAATATTTATGATTCCTCAAGCTATTAAAATTTAGATTTTGTATGCTTAAAAATATCTATTCATGAACCTTCTAAGTACTTGTACCGATATGAGTGACCAAAGAAGTGACTTTTTTTGTAGTTGTACTTCTTGATTTTCAATTTTATCGAACATTTTTTAAAAATTTTCTATTACAATACTTTTGAAATAAATGCTTATTTATTTAAGTTTATTGTATTTTGTACATTCTAGTATTAGAATTTGTTTATTTATATGACAAATAAGCACAAACTCGACTGTCCTCCCATTTGCCATCAGGAAATTCCATTATCCACCTCCATCATGAGATACTCTTTTCCGATTGAGCTGAAATTTTACTGGTATGGGTTTTTGTTTCATTCATTAAGAAAGACGAAAATTGTCTTTAACTTGTAAAATTTAGTGTATAACATAATAAATTTTATTTTCAAAAAAGCAGTACAAACTGCGTGTGACCATGTGGTGGACAGTAAACTAATTTACTCTCTGGAAGCAAGCAAGGAAAAATTCCATCAATTCTGATCAAGAGCCCCAAAGAGAGGGATTTAACATTAAATGATAAGTTTCATTTTTACAAGCATGTTAATTAACTTGAGCTATAAGTGCTGCGTGTGTTACCTTGAAAGGATAATTGATAAGAAAGAAAATTGAAACTGATGTTACCTAATGGATGCAAAACCACTAACTCAGTGGTTCCCAACCTGTGGGGTGTGTCCACCAAGGGGCAGTGGTGAAATGTTTTATTCAAGAAACAACATTCTCTTAAAAGTAAAAAAAAAATTTTCAACAATACAAAACAGATTCTGAATTTCACTTATTAAAAGGTTAGCCAAGTTTTGTTGTTATATATTTGTGTGTAATGCAAATTTGTGTCTAGCAAATAATCATTATAATGTATTTGAAGCTTAACAATTGTTACAATTAATTACTTCAAACAAACTATGTTATAAACACAACTCCATATAGTTCAAACATTATTCTTTTTGTAGGTTAATTATATATGTTCAAAATAAAACTAATGTAACCCTCAGTATATATTTTACATTGAACATAATTTGCGTGTGTTTTTTTTGGGGGGGGGAGGAGCATATTATCCTTCAATAGTTTCGTAGGGTTGGGGGGAGCTTACTTGAGAAAGGTTGGGAACCACTGTCCTAACTGATAAGTTGCCTTTAGTTTCATGGGAGGCAACCCGTTACACGTCTCGATATGATGCATCTCAGCCTGATATTCAATCATTCATATTTCCATTCTACGAGTAATATATAAATGCGTCTGTGTGTTTGCTACCGGATCACGACTAAACCATAGAACCGATCATGATAAAATTTGGCGGAACTATGGAGGGGGCAAGGCCCACCCCCCACCCCCATTCGACCTGAACTCTTAACAGATAAAATTGAAATTGATAAATGACGTACTTCGTAAAAGTGTTAGCCGATTAATAATTGTTATTAGTAATAAATGTTATTGTTATTAATAATATAATTGTTATTATGTGCTCTAATGACCTCAATGTTGACGAGCCCTAAAGCCCCACAAAAAAAAATTGTTATTGTTATTAATAATACCAGATTAATCAAATTAATAATATTAGATTAATTACATTAATAATACCATATTAATAACATAATAATTAATTGTTATAGTTAATTATTTCTTTGGTGCATTTATTTAAAGATAATATTTATAAAATTTGTGTTGTAAAACTCTAATATTCAAACAAAAATGCATCCCCCTCACCACTCTCTTCGTTAGGGTCTAGATCCGCCACTGGATCCGTCCAGGATGTACAAAGGCTAACTTTAATTTTTTAAAGTGTGATAAATAAATCAATAACTTTATTGTCAAAAAAGCNACGTGGAGGACAATAAACTAATTTACTCTCCGGAAGCAAGCAAGGGACCATCCCATCAATTCCGATCAAGGGCCCTAAGGCAGAGGCGGATTCAAAAATTTCAGCAAAAGTTCCTAGATAAGATAAAAAGTTAGCTGCGAGTTATAATACATATATAATGTCAATATGTTTGTAATTTAACGTAAGTATGTTTGTAAATTTACATGTACAAGTTATTATCGAACTATAGATTATATTGCGTATAGTGTTTAAAAATCATACGAGTTGAAAAAACACTAAATTCACGATTTATTGTTACAACAAACACGCCCCTAGACAAAGAATAGAGAACCTGCCTGGTTGACACTCTAGGCCGATGAATATTATTCCTATTGCGAGTATTGTGTTCGTGAACGAGACTGTTTCGTATAAAGCAAGGGTGGTGCTTCAGTAATTCGGTCTTGACAAACAAGACCGTTTCATAAATATAAATGCNCTTGAATAAAGGTTTACAAAAGTTTTGGGGGTGAGATTTACAAATTATCCGAACTATCCTCTTCTGAATTCTGAAAGTTTGAATACTGTGACCGGAATTACCCCAAAATGTAATGCCGTAACGTAAATATGAGTAAACGTTTGCGAAATATACGCAACGGGAAATACGTGGACTAACTGCGTTAACTAAGTTTCGGAATGCGTAACACAATTTCCTTAATTGGGAATTCAGATTGTCAACGTGACAATTCCATTTGAGGTTATCTTGAATATGGAGACGTAAGAATTTTGTATTCGTAACAGTTTTTAATTGTGTTCCGTTTTACAAAAGAGAAACCTGGGGTGAAGATTTTGTGACTGTTCTGAAATGACAGACAATTTTTTTTGTCAGTGTTTACAATGAGGCGATTTTCATGGAACCAAACCGAAAGGTTAGACAAAACTTTTTGAGCATTGGCGTGTTTACATAGTAAATTAGTGTCATCAGCAAAAAGAACCATTTTGCAATCTGATGTGGATGATGACATGTCGTTCACATACAATAAAAAGAGTATAGGGCCGAGAATTGATCCTTGGGGTACTCCGCAAGTAAGTGGCTTTGTTTCTGAAAGACAACGCTGAAGTATTTTATTTTTAGTATAGGATATTTCGACCTGTTGATATCTGTCTTTTAAATAGGAAGTCAGCCACTGGTGCGCTAGTCCACGAATGCCAGAAGATTGTAATTTTGAAAGGAGAATTTCGGGATCAATGACATCAAATGCTTTAAATATATGAAGAAAAACACCCTGAGGATTTTCTCCGTGGTCAAGAGAAGTGGTAACATCATTTAAGAAAGAAAATACGTCGCTGATGGTGGAAAAGGATTCCCGACATCCGTGTTGATCGTCAGAGAAAATGTCATTTTTTGATATAAAATCCAGAAAATTATAGAACATTGTTTCAAGAATTGTTGAGAAATTGCGTAGTATAGAAATTGGTCGATAATTACCAACATTGTTTGTTTCCTTTCTTGTATAAAGGTTTCACTTTAGCTCTTTTAAATGTTAGGAAACACCCCTTCCGATAAAGAACTATTAAATATGTTTGCGAGTGGATTTAATATAACGTCGGACGAAAATTTAACAGTAAATTTCGGGTATATCATCTATGGCTGTTGAAAATTTGTTTTTTAATGAATTGATGATTTTCATGATTTCAATGGCGCTAGAGTCGGAAGTGAACATAGGATGGGGCACGTGGGTGGATATATTCGGAGGACTTTGGTTTTGAGATATCGAATTAGTTATTTTACATACTGCTGAGAAATAAGAATTAAACAAATTTGCAATGTCAAGTATATTTGTTACGATTTTGCCATCGTTTAGTAAAGAAACATTTTCTTCGCGATTTTCAGAAGTTGACGTGTAATTTTTAACAATATTCCTTATGGCTTTCATCCGGTTGTTCGATTTTAGTATATGCCTGTCGTTTTCCATAACTTTAGGTGCGTAGACTACTTTTCGGAGAATAGTCTTATATTTACGGAAATAATCTTGGAATTAGGATGGTTGCATATACAGTTTTGAAAGATAATATAAACGGCGTTTGTTTTTTGAAGAAATTCTTATCCCTTGGGTGATCCATCTATTGTATTTCTTTGTGTTAGTTAATTTGCGTTTAATGGGAAAACTAGAGAATATTGAGATAAATGCATTGAATTTGTCGTTGGTTTTTTGGTAATTGTAAACATCTTTCCATGTTTCTTCACCCAAATAATCTATAAATATGAATTGATTTGTGTCATTAAATTCTCTTGAAAACTTGTAAAGGATTTTAAGTGGTTTTAGTTTATTATTAATAGTCAATACTTGAGCAAGGTGATCGTTGCATCCGGCGATAAACACTTCAGAGAAATACGCGATTTCATTGTTGACAATAATTTGATCTAGCAATGTTTGAGATGAACTCGAGAGGCGAGTGGGGTCGTTTATCTAGTTGCGGCAGTCGATAAGATTCTTGAATCGATTTGTGGGTGAATTTGCGTAATCGGAAGCACTCAGGAGGGCTCGTGGGGCTTTAGGGCTCGTCAACATCGAGGTCATTAGAGCCCTTAAAACTTGTACAGGTAGGGAAAATGCAGTTACACACTAAGGAGAGCCAACATGACTCTCCCCGCGTGTGGGACTCGCCGAATGACTCAACCATACCAACTAAATTACCCTCCTGAATTACAACTCAAAACTCAAATATCAACACATCTCAAAACATTATACATATCATTACAAAAAATAAAAAAAGAGTAAAATGAAAGATACCCTAGCCCTAATAGCGTCGTCTCCTGTCCTTTACCTGTCTCCGCCCCTTATCTCACCTCTCCCGTCCAAATCTGTTTCACCGGTTCCAACGCCGACTCCTTCCGGTCCCAAACATATTTATAACTTGCGGTCGAGTGTTCGATGTGTTGCTCGAAGATGACAATTAAATGTAAATTCTCCTGAACCATCTGAATTCAATTGCATCCCTCGAGAAAATAAAATAAAAATCTCACATCATAATGTTCAGTCGCTTTCCAACAAAGTAATAGATATCGAAATTCTTTTACTAGACTATCCATTTGATTTGCTATGTCTAACAGCATTGATTTTCTGATAACGACTTAAAAAGTACATTTATTCCAAATTATTCTTTAATTAGTTTTTACTGTTGACAAAAATTTAGAGGGAATCATCTTCACTGCGGTTCATGTATCCACGTCAGAAATGACATTTTATCCTCCCCACTGTTAGGTTGTGAGAAATTCTACGTGGATGGTATTTTCGAACTCATTTGACCCATAAAGGCATTGTAGATTTGTGTATTTACAGACCTCAATCAGATTTTGAAATTTTTTTGTTCTGAATTTCGAAATCGTATTAAAAGGTATAACATAGAAATATACGAAATCTATTGTTATCTGTGGCGATTTCAACATTTATTTCCTCAGTGAATCGGATTCCGCGCACAATCCCAAGAATTGGTTCAATAATCTAATCAGTTCCTTCAATCTTGTTACTAAGATAATTGACCCCACTCGCGTCTTTGNTATATATATATATATATATATATATATATATATATATATATATATATATATATATATATATATATATATATATATATATATATATATATACACACACACTTCTCAAGTATTTAAACCGGGGTGTAGCGACCACTTTGCCCAAATAGTAATTATTGAAGATAAATTAAAACCACGAAATAACCTCTACAAGATTACTAGATAGTTCAACAACAAAAAATATAACTATTTTTAAAAATATTTTACGTCAGGAAACGTGGAATGACGTGTATAAATGTGAAAGCACCAACGACAAATTCAATGTATTTTTTTTTCAATATCCTTGAAGTATTGTAACTCCTGCTTTCCTATAAAACGCAAGTTAGTTAAAGTAAGCAATTACAATCCATGGATAACTCAAGGGATTAGAATTTCTTCCAAAAACAAACGTCATTTATATTATCTTTCAAAACTCAATAACCAACCACCGGAGTTTCATGATTATTTTCGTAAATATAAATCCATTCTCAGAAAAGTGGTCTATGCAGCTAAGTAATGGAAAATGACAGACATAATAGAATCAAACAACCGGTCTAAGATCATGTGAAATATTGTAAAGAATTACACATCCCTTCAGAAAATCACCAAGAAAACATTTCCCTACTAGACAATGGCAAAATTGTATCAAATCCAAAGGACATCGCAAATTTGTTTAATTCTTATTTCTCAAAAATAGGTAAAATATCGAAATCGGTAACTCAAAACCAATGTCCACCAAATACATCCAAAAAACACGTACCGCATTCTATGTTCACTTTCGAGATTAACTCCAGTGAAGTTATGAGTGTCATTAGTTCTTTAAAAAATAAGTATTCAGCAGGGATAGATGATATACCTGAATTTATAGTAAAATCTTCCTCTCACGTTATATTGTATCCACTCACTCATATTTTCAATAGCTCCTTATCAGAAGATGTGTTTCCTGACGTATTTAAAAAATCTAAAGTGAAACCATTACATAAGAAAGGAAATAAACGTGATGCTGGAAACTGTCGACCCATATCAATGTTGCCAACTTTCTCAAAAATCTTGGAAGAACTCCTCTATAAGATACTTTTAGACTTCTTATCGCATAATAATATTCTCTCAAACGATCAGCACGGTTTCGGGAAATTCTTTCCAACTAACAGCACCATATTTTCTTTTCTAAATGATGTAACCAATTCTCTTGGCCATGGAGATAATCCACAAGGCATTTTTCTTGATTTTTCAAAAGCATTCGATTTAATCGATCACGAAATTCTTCTCTCAAAACTGCACTCATACGGCATTCTTGAATTGCCACATCAATGGCTAACTACCTACTTGAAAGATAGACATCAGCAAGTAGAAATTTCCCACGTTGAAAATAAAGCATGTCAATATTACCTCTCAGAAACAAAGTTACTTACTTGCGGAGTTCCTCAAGGATCAACTTTAGGCCATATCCTCTTTTTATTGTACGTAAATGAAATGTCATCCACCACGCCCGATAGCAAAACGGTGGTCAGTGAGTAGTACATTTTACATCAACTTTTCCATCAAACATTGGGGGTCACATCTACATCTAATAAATCTAAGCTCTCAGAATTTATATTTGAAATAGCATGTCCAGTGAGAGGAAATAAAAAATTCTGCTGAGAATTACCCCGTCATATTTTACAATAAGAAATCATTTGAATCCGAAATATTAAAAATACCGAAGTTATCCGAAATATTAAAAATACTTTTCATACTAAAGAAATATTCTATTTAATTTTTCGAGCTTGAAATAATATACATTTGTTGATGAAAATCAAAATATCATATTGGAAATTTAAAAAACATTAATTTTATTTGTTGGGCAACATTTTGCCAAACCCCATCCGGTGCTAGCCTGACAGCTTGAAAGTGGACAGAAAATAGCTAAGATAAGTTGGACAGCGCCAATCTATTGCCATACAAACCACTCATAAATGTAAAATTTCAGCTTGATTGGGAACTTGAAATATAAATGACAAATATTGAAACAGGATTGCTTGCATATTGTGAATTACATGAGAGCTTGAAATGACAGGGATTATCATCTTGAGGATGATTTTTGATTTTGGTTTCTCCTTTTCTATCTAAACATTGTACGTCTGCTTTGTTTAGAAAATTTTTATGTCAAAATGCTGATGCCTGGAATCTCTTGCGATGATGTTTTATTTACATATGTTTTAACACTGTTTTGTAAGAAAATGGAAATACTTAATTCAATTTGTACACATGGATGTCCTACTACTTAAACATTATTTCTAACCAAATCAATAATTCTCATCTATTTTCATCCAATATTTGAATTATTTCTCACCAATGTGTTACTAAATCTTCCATTATTTCTAAAAAAACAAGTAAGATTTCTTTCTGTAATCCTTCAGCAAAAAAAGCAGATACTATTAGGTAATAAGCAGATTTTGGCAAAAATGAGTTCATATTTATGACCATGCCTCAAAATAAATGAGCATATATAGATCATTTTTACTTTTGTTTGAATGGGGTTGTTATAAAATCAGATAGTTTCTATCTCTAAGGATATCACAACACAACTCAATATTGAGTATCATTAACAATAGTATGACCATCTTCCCTATATTCTTTGTTATTTGTATCCATCTATGTTTCAACAAGTTGCTCCTAGAGCTGTTAGATAAAACAATAAAAACAATAAAATTTCCCATTTTGAGAATGAGTGGCATTAATGAATTCAATCTCCTCATAGAATTTAAATATTCACCCAAAAATTAATTTAATTTTGTACTCAATATTACTGCAAAAATCTGATAAGGTACTGCAAAAGAATCAGGAATTATGAAGTTCTAAGAAAAATAACTTTCCTAATTTCGTTTATCATTGACAAGTTCATTTATTCCACACAAGATACACTACAGCTTACATATTAACTATCTCATTCCTTTTCTCATATAATCTGACGCACAGAAATCAGAAAATGATCACAGACATCAGACATTTGTTCGCATTACTAAACTTAACTAACAAACTGAAATTAAAACTGAAAACTTCACTTTAAGCAGAAAACACAATGTGGATTTATTTCAGAAAGCATTTGACTGAAATTAAAAGAATTTTATTTNATATATATATATATATATATATATATATATATATATATATATATATATATATATATATATAAAATTATATTTATATATATAGCTGTAAGAGTGAAATTCATTCTACAAGCCAAAGTTATAAATCATATGATATGTGATGTTTTATTTCAAATAAGTTCATCACAGAACGACAAGATCATACAAAAGATATCTATTGTTCAATCATTTTCACATTTCGGAAAACAGAAAATGATTTGCTGGTTTAATAACAATAGTTGAAATAGTATGCTAGCTCACTGGTTTGAAGCAGTATAGAATAGTCTTGTTTTTAATATGAGATTTTTTTATAAATTCAAGCTTATAAGATAAGAGTACAAAAAAAAAAAAAGTCCAGATATTACAAGTCACACTGAAAATTGCTAAAACAATATATTTAAATGTTGCTATATTACTGTCAGGTAATGTATTTGGTTTACTTAAGGAAAAGAAATCAGCATAATTTTGATTAGTGCTGGCTATATTGTTCTCTGATCTATCTATTTTACACAGTCGGCATGAGCTTCATCATTGTAATGATAGCAGGAGCAATTCAACAAATGCTGTCAATTGCAATACTCAAATGAAAAACTAATACTAAGACTTACATAAAAATATCTTAACCTCTACACAAAAAAACTTCTTTCCTGTCTTCTTAAATAACAATTAATCACTGAATTATATAACATTTAAATTAAGTAAGTGAATATATAAGTCTCTTCAACATGATTACATTCTTTTGGAGCTGCATGAGGATCTGACTGAATGCCCAGGATCACTCATCAGCATCATTGACACAGAGTATTGGCCTCCTGTTGGCTTACCCCAAAACAATACTTAATTGTTAATCCATAAGTAACTAGAATAATTACATGATGTACCCATTATGGCAAAGAGAAGCCCAGATCTGAACTTTCGTGACCAAAATAAAATTAAATAGTTTCAGAGTACCAAAGCACTTCGAGCCCCCACACAAAACTAAAACTGTACGATTTTTGGTGTCCTATTTCACTGAGGATTCTCAACTATGTTCACCCACGCCGCGTTGGAGGTGCTCTCTCTCGGAATTCGGATCTGAACCAAGTGCACTGGGCCTCCGGGGCTCTGAATCGTCTGTGATGGGGCCAACGTAGTAACAGTCTCCGTCAACCCACTTTGTCCATCATCATAACCCTGAGCAGACAATACACGAGGTGTTGCAGGAACTACAAGTGTATGCCGTCCTTCGCCGGCACGGCCGAAATTAGACGTAGTGGTGATTTCTGCAATCGAGCCAATGTCACCGTGGAGACTAGCTAGTTCTGAAGGGTCAGCAAAGTGGACAGCTCCGTCAATAATGAGATGCTCTACATCTTGTACGATATGCTGGGCATCAGCACCCTTGATGTCAGCATCACCCACCATTACAGTTTTCTCTGCATAAGTATTGTCACCTTCCTGTTGAATTATAACATGGTCTTTCAAGTCGGCGATATAAACCTTTGTTTCCTGGTCTTGATGCTGTCCTAGACTATCAACAATGGTCATTTCTACTTCAGTAGCTTCAGGAACCATCTCTTGGGCATCAGGATCTTGCAGAATGTCTTCCTCTGTGGTTAAACGTGGTTGATTAACAACAATGGTGTCATTAACATGTCCTTGGGTCTGCATATGGTTGTAGAGTAACGGTTTACGCATAAAACCCATACCACAAACCAAACACTCGTACGGTTTCTTATCACTGTGAACAAATCGATGAGCATTTCTGTTATCACGGCTATTGAAAGCTTTGCCGCAAACTTCACACTGAAATGGTTTTTCCCCGGTGTGAATTCGCCTGTGCTTTTTGAAATGTTCAGGATATACAAATGTTGCATCGCACGTGGTGCATTTGTAAGGTCTTTCTCCAGTATGAGCTGCTTTCACATGGTAGTCCAGTAAACGCCTTCTCTTGAATCCTTTCCCACATTCTGTACATTTGTACCGCTTGTCCTGATAATGAGTGGCTCGTTTATGAGATTGTAAGTTACTGCGTTGGCTGAATGTTGCACCACAAAACTCGCATTGATAGGGCTTCTCCCCAGTGTGAGTACGCTCGTGGTCTCTGATTTCTGCTTTGCGAGCGAATGCTTTTCCACAGGTACGGCAGATGAATGGTTTGTACCCTGAATGAACAACGGAATGTACTTCTAAGTTGCGAGCAGTTCCAAAAGCCTTGCCACACTGATCACAAACATAGTCGCGGAGCCCAGTATGAGTGCGTTCGTGCTGAGCCAAATTCTGTGCACTCAGGAAGGTCTTCCCACATTCTCCACAGGAAAAGGGTCTTGGTCGTACTTCATGCGTCTTAGTATGAGCCTTGTAAGTGTATTTAGAAGCAAAATCTTTACCACAGACCTCACAGGCATAAGGCCGAACTCCAGTATGAGTGTTAATGTGTTCATCTAACAAGTTCCGTGAACTATATCGCTTCCCGCAAGTTTCACAAGTCCACAGCTTGGACTGAGGATAATGCATTCTCTTGTGTACCCTGAAGAGGCGCAAGTTACTGAAGATTCTATTGCAAACTTCACACTGAAAATCTCCTTCCTCAGTAGCAACATGTTCATCTAAATGGGCTGAGAGTTCGTTGCGTTTTCTGAAGTCTTGGCCGCAAATATCACACACATAAACACGAAGGTTATGTATATTCTTCATGTGATTAGCAATAACTTTCATGTCTCCCATGATTTTTTCTTCGATACACAATAAACATACAAATTCGGTCCCTTCACGGCATATTATTTTCCCAGGACTTTCACCCTCCTGATTGTCGCCTGGCTTCTTTTTAGCGCCTAGTTTCCCTGGACGTCTTTTGCTCATATCCCTTGAATCATCATCATCTTCAGGTTCTTCTTTGATTTTAAGAATGGGTTTTCCATCTTCATCAACCTCTACTTCTTCCTGATTGGTGTGATCAGCATTGTAGTCACTTTCATGGTCAGACATTTCCACTTCACACAATGTATTCTCCTGTAACAGGTTTTCACATCAGCAATATTAATGAATAATGGAATGAAAATGTTATAACTACAGATAATTAATTGAAAATGACTCTAGGTCTTACAGAAATCTCTTAAATTGCGGTGAACCTCACTGCCAGGAAACAGATTAATTACGTTAAATGAAAATGGGAGACGGGACTGAGATTCGAACTCGGGACCTTGAGCTTAGCATGCTCATGCGCTTACCAACTGCGCCATCCCATTTGGTAAGTTGAATGAAAATGGAAGATGGGCCCAGGAGGCGAACAGGATGGCGCNGCTTACCAACTGCGCCATCCCATTTGGTAAGTTGAATGAAAATGGAAGATGGGCCCAGGAGGCGAACAGGATGGCGCAGTTGGTAAGCGCATGAGCGTGCTAAGCTCAAGGTCCCGAGTTCAAATCTTGGTCCTGTTTCCCATTTTCATTTAACATAACATAATTAATCCAGGTCTTATGATGAAAAATTAACTAAAACAATAGGATTAAAAGCCATGTAGAACAGTATCTTAAGGACAGCAAGAGAACCACAGTAAAAACAGGCTCATTTAAATAACTTAAACTGACTGAAATGTAACATTTCTCAAAAAGGAATGAATTTGAAAATTCTTATTCATTCAGCAATCAATCAATTTCCCTTGGTATTATCACAATGCAATAATATTTTATAATATTAATTATAAAATTCAAACCAATACCTTTTGATCAAAATCTTCTTCACTGTTAGGTGGTGACTTAATCTTTTTGGGAAGGGTCTTTTTCCGACCTCTTTTAACAACATTTCCATCTTCAGAGCCCAGAGGCAGTTTTCTGTCTTCTTCCTCTTCTAAAACGTCTTTATCACCTTCAGTCTGAATTTTTATAGTTCTTTTATAATTATTGACCAATTCTAACTTAATTTCTGAAAGTCTACATTCTATTTCATCAGCTTCATTCAAAAGTTTATAACACTTCTTGCATATAACATGACTATGCACAGAGTCTTCAGTAATTTCTTGTTCCAGAAAAGTTCCAAGTAAGCTAGAGACAGGTTTCTCTGAAGTAGTCAAGAAAGTCTTGTGAAAAATTTCACAACTATTACGAGATGATACTCCTAATCGGCTGTTGCATAATAGGCAGTTAGTGTTTTTGGGAGTAGGAGATTGTTCTTTTTCACCTTCAGCAGCAACATCTCGTACTTGTTTAACCTAGAACAGATAGTTTAACCAAATCACAATGAATTCTTAATAATAACTACACACCTCTATGCATTATAAAAAAAACTATGATAAAACAGTGAACATTTATGAAAAGGAATGTAACTTTCAAGAGTCATAACAGTTTTCACAGATAAATGACAAAATACATCAATTCAACAGTCATTCGAAAGCAACAAATCACACACTTAGGAACAGGAATATTTTTAAAAATTGAAAATACTTTGGTAATCAGGAGAGATTGGACCAATAACATTAGAAAAATCAATAAATGATAGATCAAACAGCATCTCACCTCAATGTAAATGGTGTGTTTAGGAGATGACATTGTGGAATAAATGGTGGACCAAACAGCTCATTACAATTCAGTTTCTCAGCATCTTCATTATTGCACCTTAATGATAAGAGATAGTTAAACTAAAGGATGGTGGAAGCAATATAAACAAATCTTTGAAGCCCATAACCCTCAAAATTTCAAACGCTAAAATTTATTTGAACATAAAGATTTGGGAAACTACTAATTCCACATGACCCTCAAATTTCAGCATTTTCAGCAAATGCTTTCATGGAGTCATTATGATATTAAATAATAAATATACATTATACAATATATACATGCTTCAAAGAACAAGAAAGCATAATAAGAAAACAAACTAAAATCTATGAAGTACCTTAATTACAAACGCAAAAATGGTCAATCATAAGTTGCCAGCCCTGGCCAAACAACATGGCGAAGAGAATAAAGCTTACGAATGATCAGTGCTGATAATGCACCCAACTTACTGGAATCCGAAGCAGTATTTTAGTCCTCGAGATACACTCATACATGTTCACTTCTACATAGATCAATTGTTGCTTTTATGTACATAATACAAAATACATATTCTCACAACAATTATCGAATAAATTCCTCATATGATGCAATATTTTTTTGTGTTTTTCTCATTACCACGTCGTTGGGTGTGGTTTCCATTGGTCAGAGATAATTCTGATGGTAGATCTGTTCGAACGGAAGCAAACGAGAGTTTTGATAGAAGGCTAGAGACATGAAAAAATTGAAAAGTTTGCGTTTTTAATGCGCATTTGATAATAGTAACTTATAACTATAATAGGAACGTATTATATTTTCATTGACAAGCCATTTATGAGAAGGAATTTTAGAATTCCATTACTTATTTACAAGGTTTTTAATATAATTCAAAAACGAATTCAAGATTTGAGAAGAATATGTTCATGAAAACTGACGAGAAATTTGGATCGAATGAATAAAGCAGGTTCAAGAGTTATATTGGAGGAGTCAAGAGATTCTTTACTTCAAGCGTAAGTTTTCAAGACTTACGTAGCACTAATTTTAAAATTCCTGTTTTTTCAACGCATGCTCTGATTGAATGCATATTTTCTAAAAATTATACAGAAAAAAACAAACATACTTCTGTCATATGGAAAAATTCCACAAGATAGTCTACTTTAAAATACGTCTCTACATATATTATACTGTTCACTATATTTTGCACCTTTCTATCAAAGCCGTGTCTTACGGTCAACGCTTTCAAATTTTACAATACGGTGCAAATATTCCTTCCTAAAAAACGCTTTGGCGTATTTAATGTAAATAATTTTTTTAATGGATTGTGATAGTGGATATTTTTCGCGAGAGAAGGAGTGAATTTTCCAGATATTTGTTATTCGTACTCTTTCACGTTCACAGATTATTAGGGCTATAATGACCTTGTCGTTGACGAGTCCTAAAGCCCCACAAATAAAAAAGAACACACAGATTATTATTTACTCATTTGTGCTTTATTTTCCATGCTGAAGTCGAAATGTTATGATCTGTGGTTCGACCCGTTCGAACTGTGTTGAACGTGTTACCGACAGGTCTCTGGATTTGGTCCAAATTTCAGTAATGGCGTGTCGTCGACTAGCCTACTTCTCAAAGCAGCAATACATCTGCCAATTGAAAAAGCAGCTTACTCTTGTATCTGCTAATAATTCATCAGATTCATGGATTCCTGAGGAAAAGAAAACACACACTGGCCAGGCACGTCCTGTTAGCTTTTAGAATGTCAAATATATTATGAAAAGTAGTAAACCTTTGGGCATAGGATGTTAAGTATGGAGCATGCTTTACTCAACTGTACTGTGTTTACTTGAATCAAAATGGTTGAATAATATTTTCTTATTTTAGGAATGGGAGAAAGATGACTACAGACTAGCAAGATTTGTTGGTAGACCCAAACATGTCAACACCCAATTTGCCATTGATTTGATAGAAAAAGTTCCACCTGCTTCTAAAAAGGACAGAGTTGTGTGGTGCGATGGAGGTGGAGGCCCCACTGGTCATCCAAGAGTATATATTAATTTAGTGAGTATTTTATTATAATGTTATTAATTAAAATTTCCTTGTATCTAGTAGCTTCTTTTTTTACACTGTCTGTATTATTTGTTGGCAGTTTCTTGAAAATTATGGGTTGTGACCGTCTAATTTTGACACATGTTGGTTGTGTAATATATTGTAATGTTTTTCTCCTCTATTTTTTGTGGTTGGTACTCTTAAAGAAATAGATGCTTGAATATTTTCACAACTTACAATATCTTGCAAATTCATTTGCTTGAGAAATTATATTCATTTTGTTCATATATTGCTGTATGTAGTTAATATCACCTATTAATTTGTTGTTTACTTTACACATCTCATTAGTTTCTTTACTGATATAGGTCAGATGTTAGTATTGAAGTTCTAGTTGTCAACAGTATTAAATAGTTGTTAAATTTCTGAGAAAATGTATAGAAATCAGCTACTAGCTCTTAGTTCATGTTGGTGAATGAAATGGCTTCAGAAATTTTTTTACATACTCTTATAATGTGCATCTTGTAATTAATGGTTTTCATGTAACTAAAAGTATTTTAAATTGTAGATCGCAAAAGTACTTCAGGAGAAACTTTCATTGTTAAGCACTCTATTTTTCACCAAGTGCTTATATTAATGTACGGAATGTAGAGTATATTGAATTTCATTTTAACTTTTTCCCTACCAATTCAATGTCTTCTTGCAACACTTTCATTTGTGAAGTAACAAAGTTTGTAATGTATTACTAACATATATATCTTCAGAGACCAACATTCATTTCAAAATCATGTTTGTTGTATTTTATTTATAGGTTGAGGAATACATTTATTCATCTTAATTTTTGTCTTTGATTGCAGGATAAACCTGGAAACCATATATGTGGCTATTGTGGACTTCGTTTTCTCAAAGATGATCATCATTAGGCTGTTCTTTAATTACAGGAATCTAGGGCTCTGTACTCATAATTGTAAATAAAATAGTTCAATAGTAATGTGTGTGAAGAATTATGAATGTTTACCTTATTGCAAATTAATATTGCTTAATAAATCCTGACTCCATTGGTTGTGAGGGAGAGTAACTGTTCTTGATTGTGGTACCACTATACATATTGGTTTTATTAATTAATTTTAATATACAATTATAGTCAATATGAATATTTTAAGATTACAGATGAGGGAAACAATTTTGTAGGCTGAATTTGGTTTTTCTTTTAATTCAAACAATTTCCTCTTCCAACAGGCAAGATTTCTAGAGTGTAAAAACTTAAGTTAATATGATGAATTCTACCAGAGGAAGGTAATAACTATTTCCCAACATCAAACTAACCTATCTCAGGGACAGGACTAAAATTTTATACACTGAATAAATAACAAAATACATGTACTGAGTAGCTTTAATGGTACATAAATCAGACTGAATGTACCAACATGAACAATGATTAGTGTACACATTTCACATTAGTTTCCAGGTAGGGATTTCAAGTCTATTGACATTGAAATAGGAAAAAATAATCTTTATATAGATGTCTTTAAACATAATTGACAAGAAAAAGTCAAAAGATATGTTAACAAAATTAAAAAATTATGGGAAATGTGAAGTTCCTCTGCGGGTCAGATTTTTACTCTTCTTATCAACCCCCATATGTAGAGTAAAACATAATTGAACAAGAACAAAAAATAGATAGTTATCTTATCAATAAAACAATGCAGACACAATTTCATTTATTCTTCATCTTGTTATTGGGATTTCTTCCAATACCACCTCTTCCAAGAGGGGCTGGTCTTCCACCCCGACCACCAAAGGATCCTACAAAAGGAAAAGTAATAATTTAAAAATATGTTTTTTCCCCTCAAAGTCTATTCTTCTAGTCAATGACACACCTCTTCCTCCTCCTCTGCCCCTCTGAGCTTGACCACCACGTCCCTTCATTTCACCTCGACCTCGACCTTTGACTATTGTTTCTTCTTTAACCATATCAATAACTTCATCCGGAATTCTTAGGTATTTTATGGTGCTACCTCGTATGTAACATTCTGGCATCCTCCAAAACTTGTCACCATCCTGAGAATTCATATAAAATTAGGATCAAATTACACCCAAGATATTATCAAGTTCTAGCTGTTCAAGTATTACTAACCCGTGATGTACAAATAACCTCTCTTAGGTTGATGTTCATCCAGTTATCACAGCTCACTAAATGTCCATTGTATGTTTCTCCATTTTTTAGTTCTACAAGCTAAACACACAAGTAAAATATAAGAACAATACTTAAATGCTAACATGTAAAAGTAAAATTCCAATTGCATACCATAGGGTGATTCTGGGCTGTCCTCAGCAGAGAAAGTGGCAGCTATAATCATAAGATACAATGGAATCAACTAAAGAAATAATATTTCTAAAAAAACTATCAAATTTAAAGCTTGGGTTAACAAAATTCTCTTTTCTTGGCTTACCATGTTCTCGTATTTTTTAAATATTACCGCAACATCTGCAATAAAACTCTCCTAAACTAGGTCTTCCTGTTCCACCAAACACACTATGAAATTTGGACAACAGCGAGGAATATCAATAGCATATGTCAGAAAAAAAACAAAATTACTTCAACAGCATACACTACCGTTTCATGAATATACTTCCAGGGTTCTAAGATTTCAACCTCATGAAGCGCCGGTGTTTCGTGGTGAGCAGAGCTCTCTGGTGTATTCAATACAAAACTGTATGCCGAGGTATAACTGAAATGCTGTGAAAGGTCGATTTTGTTTGACCTTGCCAGTTGTCATACGTCTGATTGCAACGTTTATAATTGTGTTATTCTGAAAACAATGTATTCCGCATGTTTGCCTGTTGAATTTTTGAAACCTATTTTACAACATAATTAAATTGAATAACCAGTGATACAGCAGTAAATGTACAATTTGAAATGCACGTCATTCTATGAATACTTTTCTCATTGCAATCTCTCTGAATACGTTGAATATGCGCAAGCCGCGCTCGGCGGCCTTGGCGATGGAACGCGGTCTCGGCGCAAGTGTAAGGCCATTTCGTGAATGGAGTGCATCGATTTTATTAAATGTTTGTTGATTACTAGTCATTTTGACATCCTGGAAAAAGGTGGTATGTGCTGAAACAGTTAATTTTCTTAATTTTTCCTTCTTGTGTAAAATGTAGCCGTTACTTGTGAAATTCTGTTAAAGTGGGCCATCTATTAATTGGCGACTGTAACATGCCAACTACGTGGAGACTTATCATGTTTATTACATGAAGATACGCATTTCGTTCTATTAATGTAATGTTAATAGTTTCTTCAAATAGCGCTTTCTGCATGCTTTAGTAGCAATTAACGAACCTTCCAGTTTTTAATGCATGAATGTGTTTACAAATCCAGTACGGGAAAGATGAGGCCTTTACCTAGTGACTCCATTGACCACCCGGAATTTGTTCTGCTATAATTTTCCTGTTGTATTGTATTTTATGGAGTTGGTATTTTTGATTCACGATGTCATAGATCTCTATGCTATTGCCTTGAGTAGGAGTGAATCTAATATATCTCCAGTATATGAGACTTAAAGGAGACTCGGTCAGGAAGTTTTGTATACTCAAAATACGTTATTAATACCTAGGTTTACTGTTCTTCTTTTGAAGGTTGACAGGATGTCGGAGGAAAATAGTACAGTGTCAGCCCCACCCCCACCAGGGATTCACAGCCGCCTTACTCGGCGGGTAAAGCTAAGTGAACAGCAGCTCGAGAATATTAGCAGAGATGAATTATTGAGAAACTGGAGAGAACTGGACTCCTATGTGGACATACTTGAAAACCAGGCTGCGTCTCAAGAAGGTAGTAGTGTTAGCTCACTCTCGCTCGCGCTTCATCAAGTGGGCGTAGGGTGAATACTCAAGTTAATTTGTTTCCTGCATATTAGCCAGTACTATATAAAAATACTCACTACCAACGGAGGCAGGAAGTGGTACACAAAGTTCAACTGGGCAGCTCTTCTGGTGTCCGTCAGGCGTTGAACTGAGTGTCGTAACAAAGCGCTTATGTTGTCCATTCACTTACATTTTAGTTTTGAAGTGCTTTGTGAGGTACCATCTTATTTCACCCATTCAGTACTGGGTGCTGTGTCAACTGTTATGTGCTGTGGTTGTTCCCGTGAAGAGATCTCATTTTAAATTTCCTACCAGTGGAACCATTGCTGTAAAATTGTGTTAAAATTGTTTTGTCCTATTTCAGTTGCACACTTTCATATATCGTTATGCTTAGGTGCTGCTGATATAGAACTTTATGTGAGCTCTCTCTCTCTCTGAAATGAATTAGAAAAAGTTTCAAGTGCCATGCACGTATTTACAATTTTTTTTTTCAATTTGTCATTACAGAGGGAGAATTAGCTTTATACTGCTTCTCACGTAAATGGTAATGGTGTGAGTAAAATTTTGAATTAACTGGAACTAATTTGATTGATTCATCGTCATGTAGTATTTAGTGACCCTTTTGCGACATTTAAATTGAAACGCACATTACTTCTGATTTGCATCGTTTAGCTTTAATTGTTAAGAGTATTTATAATGAAAAGTTGATTACGAATTTATTTATTTATTTATTGTCTTGAGAAGCTTTTAAAACAAATGCTTGTCTACCATATATATATGGTAGTAGCAGCTTGTTTTAAGTTCATATCTTAATTTTATTCTCCAGGGCTAATACAGTAAACATTGTTTAAATGTTTAACATATTCATTTCTTGTGCAAGGGATATACCATGTATATATTGTTTTTCTTTTTTTCTTTTCATTTGTAACTAGCTGAGGTATTCAACAATGTGTGAAGGTGTTCCAGTGCATAGTGCAGTTCGAGTGTTACCCTCAACCAGATAGTGTATTTCAAGTGATGTAGTTTTTTATTGGCTGAGAGGCACATGGGTTTATTTGCCTTTCACAGTTAGTGCAGTTGGTTGTGTGTTCCGGATCCTCTGTGAAGAGAAGGTGGTAGGCCCCCTACAGCTGAAGGAGCCTTGCTTTCATTTGGGGCAAGCAATCTAACAAGGAGCATACTTCACTCTACGCAACATGATGTTGTTATGGATGATAAGTGCAAGGAGAAAGGAGAATTTCTACAAACTCCGCAGCATTGCTTCATTCCCAGGCAGCTGAAGATGATCATCTTTTGCAGGCTTTAGATGTTACTCAAGTTGTTCAGAGCGAGGCTGTAATTGTTTCAAAAGAGTTGTATTGGAAGAGAATTTATAGTGTTGGTGAAATGTAGTTACTTATGTACACTCTGGTTGTAATATTTTATGACAGCATTTTTGGGATGGTACAGTTGGAATGTTTATTCAATTGATGTTTTATTAATTTGAAGAAACTTGTTATGAGTTCAATAATCTTATGGGGATTAAATGCATAAATAATGTTCGGTGGGATCTCTTGGATAGGTGGTTTTGCTTTTCATTGGTATATACTATGTTTCAGTATAACTCACTTGAAAACGAGGTGTATATTGGGCTAAATTTAAAAAAAATGTGGTGTTTTAATTTAAAAGCTTAAGGTATCTTTAAGATAAGTTTGTGTCAATCTATTATTCGGCCTGTTCTTTATCATTTTAAATCTGTCTTAAGTGAGACTTTGTAGCATTATGGGTTTGTCAGCAAGGTGGTGTTAAAATTTTTTTACCAAGTGATGGAAAGTGATGTGCTTATTGTTAACAAGAAGAAATTAATTTGTGGAGTGCTTCGAGAATAAACTTCAGCAGAGACAGCTCATAATTTCAGTGCTTTTGTGAAGTGTTGGTGATGAAGTTTGTGTTTCCGAAGCAGATGGAAAATAGTCTGCTCATTTTTGAATGGTGTCGGAGGGTGGGTTTCTACCGTATCTTTCTCATGTAAACATATTTCCTTTGAGAGTAGAAGCGAGTGAAGTGCTCCTTGGGGAAAAAAAGGAGGCAGGTGAAGCCTACGAGTGTGAGGAAGTTATTGTAATGTGTTTGGGGAGAAATACTGAAAATTGTGGTTAGGAGGGGTGGGTTGTTTTGGGTAAACGCGCCTACTACAACGTTTGGAATTTGATGCAACTGGAGGAAGTGTGTTGGTGCTACAGAAAATATAAAAATCAGCAGCACTCTACAACAGCGAGTAAGTTGGTCCTTCTCTCTCCCCAACTATGTTGTCCACACTTTCGTGCACCGTTGTTTGCTGGCACGCGTTGTCGTTTGCTGTGCGTGCCTCTGCAGACCTGCCGTCTTGCGAGGTGTTGCCCTCCTCCTTCTGGGCAGCTTGTAACACGCATTGGGCGCTCCAGGGTAACGCATTGCTTCCCAGAAGCCTAGCTTTTACGGCTTCCTTTATTTTTACTTGTGTTTTAAATCTCTCGACCTAAGAAAAAGGAAACTGAGCGATACTCTTGGCTGAGATTGCTCTGGGACAGGTCTTGTGGTTGGACACGCAATATTTGCTTGCAGCTGAGTTGGCCAACCTGCGAGACAGCGAGGAGCGGATCAAGCAGCAGCATCTGGAATCGACTCATCGAGAGAAGGTTCTGGTGAGGAGACTGGCAACCAAGGAACAGGAGATGCAGGAATATGCTGTGAGTTTTAGCGGGAGATTACTATGACACATTACTTCCTGTTGTATCAAGAAATTTATTTTATACTTGCTGTCCCTGAAAAAAGGTTCGGCAAAGGTGGAATCTGGGTTACAATGTTTTTTTTCAGTGAAAAATATGCTATAGCTATGCAATGAAAATTATTGTGCTACTCCCTATACAATTGAGTGAACTGATTACAAAACTGTATCTGTGCTCTCGAAGTGTTAGTGTCCCATAATTCTTTCAATGCTCTATTTCCCTACTTCTTTTCACCATTCTATTCCTTTGTCGTTAATGATTTTGCAGCAGTAGGTATTTACATGTAGTACAAGTTACGTCAAGTCTGGTGGGGTAAATTTGTGTAAATACTGCTGCTTCACACAAAAAATAAATTTGCTTGGAAATTTGAGGAAAACTTATTTGGGTATATATTAACTGCTTTTGAAACTTATTAATTATTTCTAAACAATGTATATTTATTGGGTTGTTGAGCTTGGTCTTGAAGTTTTCTGGGAAAAGTGGAGGGAATTTGCGAAGCGTGCAATCCACTTTCACATATCAGGTTCTGAGATTCACCGGAATTGTATATGAAAAATTTTGAAGAAGTTTATTTTTCTTTTCAACTGAAGTATATATGCTCAGTAAGTTTCTTCTGTTAATTAGGTTCTGTGCTGATTTGTAAACTCACCTATACTTTGCAGAGAGTAACATTCTTATTGTATGAGTTTCTCGTAGGAAAAGTATGTGTGAAGTATATGAAATTTATAATTTTATTCCAAAATTCAGGAGATCAAAACACATTTCATGAAATAGTTTGTTGTAATAATTTTGTGTATATCAATAATAAAATAGAGAAATGTTGACAATAATGCAGCTATTGAAAGCAATTGCTTTGTTTAGTTATGGTTATGATGACATTTTCTGTGCCCTGTCTATGTAATTACTGTAGACAGTGAGTGATTTTAAGAGCACTCGTTGAGCGACTTATTACTTCCCGGTCTGGCATGGGGAGTTATTTTGAGGAATTATGATTTGAAACAGATAGGAATTTCTTTGGTAGTTTTACTGAAATGAAGATGTTAAACAGAACCAGATTGCTGAACTGAAAGCGGCTCAAGCTCCTGGGGCTGCTGCACTTCGTTCCGCATTGCTGGACCCTGCTGTCAACCTGCTGCTACAGAGGTTACGACAGGAGCTACTCACTACGAGAGCTCGTCTTGAAGAAACTCAGAATGAACTCAGTGCATGGAAGTTCACTCCTGACAGGTGAGGAAGTAGATAAGACTTGTGCTGCATTCAATATTTTGATCTTTCTCTGTTGATCTCTTGATAAAAGTTAGTGAATGGGTGGTAAGTGGATTTTGGGATTCTGTGGGTATGAATGTATGTATTCATTGTTGACAAAATTTATTGTTCATTTTCTGTTGTATTGCATTCCAATATATATTGTTAATTTTTTCCCCTAATTGTATCTAGCAATACTGGGAAGCGTTTAATGGCTAAGTGTCGGTTGCTTTACCAAGAAAATGAAGAACTGGGTCAGATGATTTCCAGCGGTCGTCTTGCTAAACTGGAAGGTGACTTGGCTTTACAAAAGAGTTTCAGTGAAGAAGTGAAGAAGTCTCAATCAGGTGAACAAAATGTCTGCTGAAAGAAACGTGAAATTACCTGAACAGTTTCTAACTTACGTCATTTATTCATTGTTGTTTACTAATACATTTTGATCAATTTCTTATTAAACAAATCATAAAATTATTTAAATTGAATTCATTGAGTTGTAAAAAAGATTGTGATTTCCCTGGACTGTCAGTGCTTATTCTTGAAAATTGAATACTTTCTGCTCCTGTTAACATTTTCTTTTCTGTGTTGGGTTTAAATTTTTTAAATTCCTTTTTCTTACCTTTTAGAACTTGATGAGTTTTTGCAAGACCTGGATGAAGATGTGGAAGGAATGCAAAGCACTATATACTACCTCCAACAAGAACTTCGCAAGTCAAAAGAAGTTGTCCAACAGCTTCAGCAAGAAAACAGTTCTTTAAAATCGGGCAACTCTTCATTGGAGCAACGTCCCGATACGTTGGGCGATGCCGACAGTAGTGCTCGTTCCAGAACTTCATCCTTGTGCCACAATGGGAATCAAGTGAAAAGTTCAGAGGATCCTCGCAGTTGGACTCAAAGGACAAAGTCTTCCTTCCAGCAAGGAATGACTCCCTCTCCTAGTTCAGGACTTGACAGAGAAACAGCTGAGGATCAGGGGAGGGAAACTCGCTCTAACCGACACACTGGCAACAGTACGCCGCCCATGGAGGAAGACAGCGTGTCCTGCGATGTCACTTCCCCAGAACATGTCAATCCTAGTTCGCCTCGAGACATGTGTCAGACCAGGAATTATGACGAATCTGATGAATCCATGAATGTACATCCCCACAGTCCTCCCCCTCCTGTGTCGCAGACGAGAACTTGGCAAAGGTCCAAATGTAATCACGATTCATCAAGTGACTCGGAAGAACTTATTCTAAAACTAGACGCAGATGATATTGGTGAAGATGAGAGTGAGGATTTGAAGGGAGACGCTGATAGGAACGATGTAGGTAGTGATAGTGAACTGCAGAACAACGTCAAGGGCTCTCAACATAACCTTAGAGCAAAGAGCCAATCGACAGACAAGAGTGATATGTCTTTAAGGAAAAGGACATGTCCTAGTGATGATAGTAGTAATGATAGTGACAATGTCCCCCTAATTAAGAAAGTGCGCAGGGACTCAGAGTTATCTTTGCATTACCACGAAGATGACGATGACGAAACTGGGTTGACTAACGGGGAAACTCCTCTTGCAGGTGAAGACGAGAGAAAGTTAAGATAAAATGAACATTTATGTGAATTAAATCTTGTTATTTGTAAGATTACTAGTGAAAATGCATAAACTCTTAATCATTTATTGTGTTAATTTTGTTCCTTGACCCTTTACTTCATCTCCCAGCATCTTGTTACGTGGGGTAGTTTGCAAATTATTTCCTGGACCAAAGCTGTGATTAAATACTAGAAGATATTTTGCCTGTAAACACCTTCCTTGTAAATCCCGAGGCTACCTTGCTTCCATCTTACACCACCCAGAAGCTCAGGATTTATTGTGTTTTCTGTTCATGTAGATATTTTGTGCCATGTTGTTCATGTTGAGAAGCAAAATTAGGAAAGGAATACAGTGAAACGTCTTGTTAATGTTCCTCCGTATAATGTTTTTTTCACAATAGCATCCCTCATTTTTGGTCCCTGTAAAACACTTGTATAAGCAATGGGCAAGTTTTCTCTATATAACATTTTCTTCGGTATTGCATTTTCCTCCTCGCAATTTCTGGACCCGAGATCACATACTTCCCTCTAATGTTTTTGAGGAATATATCACTTATATGTACTTTTACATCCCTTGTAGAATTAGCTTTGCTCGACACTTAATTCACAATTACTGGTTGTAACTGGTTGTTTTTGTGGTTAACTCACAATTAATTCAAAATGAACCATGAATTGTTTTTAGTTGTTATTTGGGGACACATTAGAAATGATAGTGTATTCTATATTTGTTCATTGTGTTCTCAGGTCTTTCTGCAGTCAGCATAATGTGCTGCTTCATGGATTAGAGACAATGTTTCTGCTGCGTTGCTTCTGGTACACTTCAGAGTGATTTTAACACGCAAGAGGGTTTCTCTACTAGAGATGATTATGATTAAACAGGAAATAGATGAAAATACTCAGAAGATTATAAAAGAAATATAAATGCTTTATGGTCCCATATTTCTTGATTTTAATTAACATTTTCCGACTTCAACAACAAACCTTTGGTGCAGACTATTTGGGCTAACGGGAGTTTTTCCCTGCTGCTCCTGAAGGAGATGGGATGAAACAACTGGATAGTTGCTAGAATGTTGGAAAAAGGTCCAACATTAGTGGGCCGTACGTGGGGCACATTCCTTACCTCCTCAGCTAGGGAGGCTTTTGGAAGGGAAGCAAATGGGCCATGATACTCCCCAAAATATTTTTTAAGAAAGGAATTTTGGTTATTTGGCAAACCATTATAGAGTAGTATAATGTTATTAGATTGTTTCATTTTCTTTCTTTCACTGTCTGCTTTGGTTCAACAAGATGCACACGCAGCAGACTGTCATTGTCGTTCCCACAATAGTGTCTTGGCATGGTTGATAGTTCAAACAACAGTACGAAGCAGCTCACACAACAGTATGAAGCTGAGGTTTTTGAAATTTTAATTAATGATATTGTGATTTAGTTAGTTGGTAAACTACGATACACACTTACTCCTATGGTATCATCTCATGGCAAAACTATAATTATGTATCTATTGCAATATGATGTGGTCTATTGCTATTATGCATGAAATATCTTTGTGAGCTTTTACAATTTCATTGCTTTCCTTGTTTAGAAATAACATTGCTCGGCATAAATAAGGTAAACGTGTTTTTCACTTTATATGTGCACTTGGACACAAAATTTTAAAAATATTCCAGGGATCACTTCTCATGCAATCGGGTGGGTCACCCTCATAAGTGGTCACTAGGAGCATCTTGGGAGGCCAAAATCATTCTTTCTAGTTTTCTAAAGCTATGTTCTCACTCTGCTCGGTGTATCTATACCATCAAATAGTTTTGAAGTCTCTAGAAATAGTAAATTAATAGGGTAGAGTGGTTGAAAGAAATTATTTTCCTGCAATTATACCAAACTATCAAGTGGAATATGTTAATGTGGATCGAATACACACACATTACACTTTTTCATACATACAAATGACAGCAGTTAAATCTTCTCCCTATAAAATAAAGGGAAACGGGTTGCTTGAAAATGTATGTTTGATTTCATTTTTCTTGAACTTTTGTACAGAATCCAAAATTAAACTAATATTTTGTCTTTAAATTGCTCAGTAAAAAAATTGTTCGCATTAAGAATGATCCAGTAAGTGATTCATTTCAATTGTGAAGTGCAAGGATCTCAGTGTGAGCAAAAGGTGATGTTTCAGGAAGTATCCCTGGGTCAAGACATCTTGGAATGAAGAAGTGGTGACAGAGTGAGGGAGATAGCCAGCCGCCTTCCGATATTTCACAGGCTATAGTTCTCTGAAGCTGATATATCCCTTGACGTGGAACATATGCATTACCAAATAGTTTTGAACTCTCTTTATATAGTGAATAAATGAGGTACTGAATTGGCTGAAACATAATTTTCCTATTCATCTTAAATAAAACTCAATTCTTATTTGCCAACGTTTCGACACCTATCGTGTCTTCATCAGGGCTTATAATACTCCATTCATTTTAAACCGAAACACCACATTACCATCTAATTCAAAAAACAAACGCCGTTTATATTATCTTTCAAAACGCTGTAACCAACCACCCGAATTCCATAATTATTTTCGTAAATATAAGACTATTCTTCGGAAAGTAGTCTATGCAGCTAAAGTAATGGAAAACTACAGGTATATACTAAAATCGAACAACCGGATGAAAGCCATGTGGAATATTGTTAAAAATTACACGTCAACTTCTGAAAACCGCGAAGAAAATGTTTCTTTACTAAACGATGGCAAAATCGTAACAAATCCTCAGGACATCGCAAATTTGTTTAATTCTCACTTCTATGAAGTGGGTAAAATAACGAACTCAATATATCCAAATCAATGTCCTCCAATTATATCCACCCACGTACCCAATTCTATGTTCACTTCCGAAACTAACGCCAGTGAAGTCATGAGAATCATCAGCTCATTAAAAAACAAATTTTCAACAGGCGTAGATGATATACCTGAGTTTATTGTTACATTTTCGTCCCATTCTATATTAAATCCACTCATAGTTCTTTATCGGAAGGGGTGTTTCCTAAAATATTTAAGAGAGCTAAAGTGAAACCTTTACACAAGAAAGGAAACAAACTTAATATTGGAAATTACCGACCAATATCTCTACTGCGCACTTTCTCAAAAATCCTAGAAAAATTGTTCTATAAGCGTCTTCTAGATTTTTTATCAAAAAATAACATTCTCTCTGACGATCAACACGGTTTTAGGAAATCCTTTTCCACTACAAGCGCCATATTTTCCTTCTTAAACGATGTTACCACATCTCTTGACCGTGGAGAAAATCCTCAGGGTGTTTTTCTTGACTTATCCAAAGCATTCGATGTCATCGATCACGAAATTCTCCTTTCCAAATTGCATTCTTTAGGCATTCGTGGACTTCCACATCAATGGCATCACAGCCACTCACCGCCTCTAATATTCAAACATGTACACGCCAACCACAAAAGATGAATCAAATTGAGGTCGAAAGAAAAATGGGACATGATAATTTTCCTACTTCTATGCCAAACTTAAGAAGAAAGAAATTGAACCTTTTAAAAAATATTTTTGAAATTATACTTTAATTTTACAATGGGCACATCACATAAAGATTAAAGATAAGAACATTTAAGAGAATGTGCATGAACAACAAACATGCTACGCTAATTATTAAATATGAATGAAATTGATTCACCCGTTTAGCTAGAATCGATGCAAACAGACGGATATTGTGTTTAAAAAAACTTTCGGTATCAGTGAATATATCCATTTTTCTGATGAAGGATAAATTTATATGAGATTAAAATACGTAATTAGGTTTGAAATTATATTTCATGTGCTAAAAATTAGGAATGCGGCAGAATCGAGTTTGCATTTTTAAAATTACGAAGAACCATACTCAAAATTCACATGCGCTAAACTCAGATTTCTTGCGTTTGATCGACTTATTTCATTAGGTAAGTGCCTCAGATACATGTCCCCTACCTGAGATGTAATATGTATAAAAAAAGAGTATGAGCAAGTAGCACATTTGTCACTCGATTTAAAAAGCATAGGGCAGGAAACTCCTGAAGAAAAATGTTGCATTTGTAACCAGTATAGGTTGCGCGACTGCAAATGTTAGTGAATTAAATTTATATTAAAGAAGCCACTGTAACCAATAGCGGCGACTGGAAATGTAAAGAGGGGTGGGGGGGCATTTTCTGTATAATTCCACTAAGTATTTCTTTTCTTAAAAAAGTGGGCGGGGCGGCTGCCGGGAACGGAACATATTCCTTACAGCGTCTGTGGTATTTTTTAAAAATTCATGTACACGGACACGATCACAGACCACCGAAGAGCAAGGTCGCCGTTTACTAGCGACTAGCGATTTCTATTGCCGTTTAGTTGAAGATAGTGATAGTTACAGATAGTGTTCAAAGTAGCTTGAGTGTGTCATTGCTAGAATGCGTTGTCATTGAGTCGCTTGACGCCTACCAACATTTCACAATTTTCATCTTCCGGAATTATTGGGACGCTTATGTATCAATAATTTTCTTTCCTTCAATAAGAATTGTAATGAAATGACAACGACAACTCAAAAACGTAATTCAAATGAGTATACAAATTTACAGTCTACTGTGTTTCAAACTTTAAATTATTTGTGTTGGCTAACTTGCAGTATTTGTGTAGTTGTGTTCTGGTTATGCGTGTGAGCTGGCCCTGCGTGTGAGTAATTGAATCTCTGCTTGTATGTGTTGTTTTGTATTCTGAAAGTGAAGAATTTTATGCATGGAATTATAGTACCGTCGTTTGATTAAACTTTTATTAAATTTGAAAAATGCCCGACCATTCGGAGCACGAAGATTCTAGTGATGCAGAATCTGGTGAGATTTAATGTTGTGTCATATAGGTTATGTTATCTTATTGCTTTCATAACCGTTATTCCATATTTTAGGAAAAGATTCAGGGTCCGATTCTGATAGTGGCGACCAGGGAAGCGGTTCAAGCCGTAGTAGTAGTCATAGTGGGAGCCCTGTGAGTACTGCAGGTACAACACCTGGCAGACGAGGTTCTGAGGACGAAAGAGGTTCTGACAGCGGCAGTGACGCAGGTGAGAAGTCAGTTCGGAGCGCATCGGCAACTCCAGCGAGATCGCAAACCAATGAAGGTTATTCGTCTGGCTCTCCTTCGGAAGGAGAAGAATCTCCTCGTGGATCAAGATCTCAAAGATCACGCAGTGGATCGGGTAGTCCACCGGGATCGCCGCAATCAGGCGTTTCGAACGGAAGCAGTCGTCGTTCTGTACGGTCTCGATCCGTAGCCAGTCGAACCAGTCGGCGATCCGGTTCTGCCCCTCGGTCACCCGATGAAAACCAAAGCGAACGTTCTCCGAGCCCAGGTTCCCGAGAAGGAAGTCCTGCGTCTCGTGCTGCAAGTCAGTCATCTCCTGCCGGCAGCCCTACCTCGAGAACCGGCAGCCCTGGTTCTCGAACTTCTCGAACTGGTACTCCGGGATCGCGTGCTTCACACACTGGCACTCCGGGATCGCGTGCTTCACAAACTGGCAGCCCGGGATCTCGGACGTCACGAACTGGCAGTCCCGGATCTCGAGGGGGCAGTCCTGCCGGCAGTGCCACATCCAGAGATGGCAGTGCAGGTTCACAACCTGGAAGTCCTGGTTCACAGCCCGGTAGTCCTCAATCCAATAAGTCACAGAGTTCTCGATCCCACCCACAAAGCCCACATTCACAAGCATCTGGGAGTCCTCAGGGATCTCCTAGATCTGATGCCAGTGGACCATCGCGTAAGTCTGGTTCTCGTAGATCTGAATCTCCAGAAAGCAACCGATCTAGATCTAGATCAAAATCTCGATCTCGATCCAAGTCTAGGTCTAGATCAAAATCCAGGTCTAGATCACGGTCTGGATCTAGATCACCTAGCCCAGAGAGAGCTGCATCAACAGTGGGGGATGGCCAGAAGACTGATGGTGAACGAAGTCAGTCTGGTTCTGAACATTCTGGTAAAGAATCGGATAAAGGTTCAGATCACTCGGACAGAGGCTCCGATGATGAGGACAACAAGTCTGCTAAAAGCGGCAAGAAAACTGATCATTCAGGTAAAGAAATATTAATATCATTCCACAAATTGCTCTGTTAACGTAGTTTGTGTTTTTGATTTGGAAAATTCTTAGTTAATTTCAAGTTTGTTAATTTCTGGTTTTAGCTGTCTAACTATTTTAGTTTGTTCGTAAACACATAAGATAGGCAACACTTGGTGAATGCAAAGATAGGAAAGGAAAGTTGAGAAATTTGCAATATATTGGAGAAAATGTTGAACAGACAATTATAGAAATGTTATTTTATCACTAAAGAATGAGCTAGTATGTGATTGTTGGAAAATAGGTGCAATTACATGTCATCTGTAATTTGTAGGGGATGAAAGTGAAATTGAAGGAAAGCCATCGAAAAAGAAAGTTGATTCAAGTGATGATGAAGGAGATCGCAAAGCTGGGAGTGATGCTGATAGTGATGAAGAGATCAAGTATGTATCATAGTTCATGTCTACTATACTTATGTGATATATTATACAGCATATGATATATTGCATCCAGTTCAAAATGCATATTGCTTGTCTCTGCAATACATATTGCTGGTGCTATGCTGATGGCTCTTTTTGCGCTCATGTTGAAATATTCTTAGAACTTTCTCAAAAAATGACTTAGTTTCTCGACTTGAGGGTTGGAATTTATAGTGGGGAAATATTTTGTCCACTATATATGGGACTCTCTTATAAATGGTTATCTTGTAACCATTAAACAAGTGCACTGTTTCTGCATCTTTGTTCTGTTGAGTCCTGTACGAGTTCTCAGGACTTCTGATATTGTCTGCTATAAGCAGTAATCTCTTCTAATCAGATTTCTTACTACCAGATTCCTCTTTATTTATGTAATGACTTTGCGTTACAGTATCTAACAGCTTGTGTGTTAGTGACGGTCACATTTCATTACAAAATCAGTTTCAGAGAATCGCTTTTTGTACACTGCGGTTCTCATAGGGAGCCAGTGCTCCTGATGGGTAGTGTGCTAACCGTGTATAGCAAATTAGATTTCATCCAGTAATAATTGAAATTCTGCATTTAAGTCATTTTTTATGATAGATCTTTCAAAAACTGTTTCGATTTTGCTGATAATACTTCTACAAACAAAATGTTTGTATAAGACATGTGAATCATAGTTTCTCATAATAAAGTTCCAACAGTATTTGTGTTGGGAACGAAATGTTTTAAATAAAGCATTGTTTGCCCCCTCTTTCTTTACAACAAGTTTATATTGTTTCTGGCTGCCGAAACCTACATTTACAACAAGTGTCCAGGTTCACATTGCTATGTGACCTGTTGCAACAATGAAATAACTTACGCATTGTGAACAAATTGTCAACAATCTCTTTTTAATTTTTTTTACTACTTTTGGTAAATTAAGGGAAGAGATAATTTAATTATCAAGGAAGCAGAACAAACTGCAATCCATCACGTGGAGGACATTAAACTAATTCACTTTCTGGAACAATCCAATTGATTCCAATCAAGGGGGAGTTTTTTGGGTTTGAAACATTTTCTATCGCTTAGAACATTGTAAAATAGTTAAATCCCCAATGAAGGAAACTGTTAATTAGATGATTTGTTGAAAGAAATTTATCTTTTCATTTCTAAAAATAAAGGAGTCAAAACTGTGGGATGCTTTATAAATTCACTCCCTAATTGTTTCTAGATAAACGAGAGAAGTCTTCAACCAACTTATGTCAGTGAGTGAATGAATGTGTCGGTGCGTGTCACGGTCATGTCTGAGTAATGCTTGTAGTAGATTTTTCAGTGATAAAAAGTAAAAATAGTCCTCTACCTTTCCTCTAAGGGTTCTGTGGGTTCCTATTCCTGAGTTGCTAGCTAGCATCCTCTCATTATTTTTCTGTTCCATCTCTCTCTTCCCTCTACAGAGAAAGCCTCATGAGAACAGGTTTCATAGCTAGAGTCAATGGCAATGTCACGTCAAGTCCTGGTCATAATTTCTTGGACCGTAGAGTAAATTTAAAGAAATTAGTAAAACTCTGTTCGTCTGGACTCCAGGTTAATGGGTTATCCAGGGGACAGCTTGGAGTTGGGAGATATCACAAAGTTCAGCAGTTAGGGTTTTTTTTTTTCCATTTTAAATCTGTTATATTATATTTATTTCATTATATAATATATCTGTTATATTTAATTTATTTCATGTGATTTGTCAAGTATAAACCCTTTGAATACAAGTAGAAGTGAAAATTATTACTTTTTATGGTTGTTTCTGGAAACCATAGCATAGATCCATGAACAAATTAAATTAATAATGAAAGACTTTGGCCTTTAACAGATGAACAGTATATATTTTATGATAAAAAGTTAATAACGTTTTGACTTTATATAGATGTTGTCATCAGGTTAGGTCAGGTTAGAACCAGAACAATGGAATGTGAATATGAATTCAACATAAAGTCAAAATGTTATGAGGTTTTAATTACAAAATATGTCCTGCTCATCTGATAAGTCTTTGATTATTAATTTGATTTTATTGTAGAATGGACATTAGTTAGAGCAGATTCATGAACATTGGCATTCGCTGCAGGAAACGCAAGCGTGCTATTGTCAGTGATGACAGTGGCTCTGAAGCTGAATTGAAGCACAAGTCAAAGAAACGTGGTGCTGCCAAAGTCACGAGTGATGATAGTGATGCTGAAGATAGACCGAAGGTGGCAGCTAGTGGTGAGGACAGCGATGGGGAAGCCCCTGACGCATCAGGTGAGGATTTTTATTTGTTAGTTCATGTTTAGTGAAATTGGAAAGGAAAATTTATGTTATCTTTACGATGTATCTTTGGTGACATCTTAAGCTTGATATTCAGAACATGTTTTTGTGACAAGAACGTACATGTTCATCGAAGTTCTTCCTTTATATATTTTCCTGTGTGTAATTTTTCTTATTTTCATGAAGAATGTCAGAGAAGAAAAGTCTTGTTGTTACAATAAGTTAATTATTGACTCTCCAAATAATTCAACTATAATGTTATCTTGCGATATGAATAATTCTGCTCAGGGAAAATGAACCCTTAAGAAATATACGGTTTAAATTTATATTTATTTGTTTTAAATTTTACCAAAATAAAACAAATTAGTTTCTCCCGTGGAATAATTTGGGTATAAGGATGTATTATTCTCACGATGTTTAAATTTATGTTACATCCATGACAACAGAGGACAGTTATATTTCAATTACGTTCAATGAACCTATCTTGAGATGGCTTTCCTGGGCTAACTCTTATTCATTTGTGAAGAATTGTTTATTATCCACTTTCAAATATTTTTTGTTTTTATTTTTAGTTTGTACTTTGCAGTCACTTATGTCCAAGTTCTGAGGTATGTTTCTGTATAAATGTTTCTCAATGATGGAATTTTCTTTACCAGTTTAATGATTAGTATAAAACACAAGCAAGGGAACATTTTTATCTTATAAATAATAATATTATTATAAAATTAAATGATTCATTTGTGTGTGTCTACAGCTACGGCAGAAGCTTTATTTGGAGATGCCAGCGATATCAGTTCCGATGACGAAGAGAAGTCTTCGTTCAAAGCCAAGAAAGCCGTCATCTCTGACAGGGAGAGTGGAGCTGAGAGCGACGCTCCTGTGGCGGCACGTCGTGCAGATGGGGAGGGGGAAGAGGAAGGTATGGAGGTGGACGGCTCTGAGAAGGCGGCAGCCACGGCAGCAGCGGCTGCAACTGCCTCCGTATCAGCTCTGGAAGGAGGTGACGTGAGTATGAAACTAACAACTGGTTCACACAGGTCGAGTTGTAGTAGTGAGTAGATTGCACTATACTGATAAAGTGCATGACCCATTTACTTACCATAGTCTTGAGGCATCAATTGATGAGACATGGATACATTCATTAGTTTTAATTTAAGATGGCCCACAGGCATTGTTTTATTTAACGCCATTTAGAACAGACATACTTTTGGAACTTTATCATGAGAAATTATAATTCAAATTTATATGTGAATTACTCATCTTGTCATTGTTGAACTTTATCTTGTCATTGTTGAAATACTTTCAGAATAGCTGGTAACAATTTCAAAACTATTTTCCTGCATGCTTGTATTGTGCCTTATTATTCATATTAATTTAGTTTTATGTGACCTCAACCTTGCCATGGTTGTGTACATTAATTCTGTAGCCCCATCCTGGCCTGAGCTTTTCTCCGGTTTTCCTTTGGGTAGAGGCGGATGTTTATAAACACTCACTAGACTCTTGCCTAGGGGCAGCATCTAGTAATAATAATTTGCTAATTTAGTGTTATTTAAAAGTTACGATTCTTCAACAATACTTTCCGATGGTTTATAGTTTGATAATAAGTATAGTGAAGTGGCTTTTTTGTGTTTTATGAAATACAATAGTTGTTGGTATTATGTTAATACTATAACACATGTTGAACTATTTTTATCGTTAGGAGTATGTTCAAATTGATGGGATGGTCCCTTGCTTGCTTGCTTGCTTGCTTGTGGAGAGTAAATTAGCTTATTATCCTTCATGTGGTCATACGCAGTTTGTAACTGCTTTTTGACAATAAAGTTATAATTTTCATTGTAAAGGTATTCTCAGCTTATCCAAAACATGAATTTCGTATATCTTTGAAAGAGACTACTCACAATTTGAGCGGGTGTCTGGAGAGCTAAGTTTAAAATCCTGATTAGATCCTTGTAGTTAACTCAATCTTTCCTATGCTCCTTGTTTCTATCAGCATGCCTTTATAAATGTTGTAGTCTTTATGGGTGAAATAAGCTAAGGCCTCATGTCTTCTTCTTCTGTATAAATCACAGCTCTTTGTCCTCCACATCTTCTAGACCTACCCTGGAATCAGTCTTATTTGCATCGATTTGATTATTGCTCTGAATTGCTTTGCTCGTAGGAGGAAGCAGAGAAGGAAAATGAAGAACCAATTCCTGAGACTAGGATTGATGTGGAAATCCCCAAAATAACCTCTGATTTGGGACGAGAGATTCACTTTGTCAAGCTTCCCAACTTCTTGTCAGTAGAGACTAGACCTTTTGACACAGACACCTATGAAGATGAAATTGACGAGGAAGAAACTTTGGATGAAGAAGGCAGAGCTAGGTATGACGTTTATAAGAAATCAGTATTTACATTCTTAAAAGGTTGTGTGTAAAATAACAGGGTTACTAGGATGTGAACATCCAGACCTACTCAACCTGCTGAAAATGAGTTCTGGGTCTATCGTGCTGTCCAACCGGCTAGAGTAACATCCTGGCTACATCTCCTCCTAGTGCTGAGACCAAGTAATTACGGAGCTCTACCCTACCATGAACTCATTGGGCACCTTCAGGGTCTGTTGTAGGACAGATTGACTTATAGACTTTGACTTTACTAGTAAAATATTGTCAGTGCTTTCTCAAGTGTAATGTAACATAGCGTTAATTTTCTCTCAATTTTGTTTTATATCCTTCACAAATAGGTGGCATAATTCCATCTCTATGTGTGCTATTTGTTTTTTTCTTACATTTGTACATTGGTTTGTAAGTAAATATGTTTATAAAATATTTTAATATTAAACAATAGATTAACCGAGTTGTCTGTTCTTTTTCTTGTTGAACTGTTGTTTCATTTCTCAAGCCGCAAGTTCTAAAATTTTGTTATCTTCTTTCCTTTTCACAGGTTGAAGCTGAAAGTGGAGAATACCATTCGTTGGAGAGAAGTCTTCAACTCTGAAGGCGATGTTGTGAAGGAGAGTAACGCTCGCTTTGTGAAGTGGTCAGATGGCAGTTACTCTTTGCATCTGGGATCAGAAATCTTTGATGTGTACAAACAGCCTTTACAGGTGGGCCATGTTTCATTATTCCCCCAGTGGTTGTAGCGAACCTCCGACAACTCAAGTATTTTTGGTTCACTATAGCTGATAATAGGTGTTTGGCTGTGAAACTCCTTTAAAAAAGACACTGCAGGGAACAGGAATTTCTCTTAAAACCAGGAAATTGGTTTTTTTTACAAGTTGAACCTAATTTTGCTTATTTATATTGCATTAGATGGTTGTAAAACTTAAGAGTACTTTTTTCTATCTTATTAAAAGATATCTAGAGCTCAGTCAAGCAGATTTACGGAGTTTCCATAAATTTTGTCCACATAGATATAATATTTGTTTCAAAAACAAAAAATAACTTGTACAAAAATTAAAGAAAATGAAGTTTGCGTTGATGAAATATGATAGACAGTAGGGTCCTCATGTATACACTCAAGCAAACTCTTGTTTGGAGAAAATTATACAGTGGACATATAAGATATGCTGCCATGAGAAGTGTAAGTAAACGAGTGTTAAATCGCAGCAGTGAATAATAGCGTACCATATCCACCCTGGCAGTACTTGTAGAAAAGCTGTATGTGTGAAAGCTCATTCCTGCACTGAGGACAGAACCCAGGGTACAATTACACATTTTCTACATGTGTGTGTCGGCGGTTCCGGCGAGGTTCTGTAGTGCCTACGCTGACGCTATGCAGAGTGCAATGTTGACATACATCCAGGGAGATTATTGAAATTTAGAGAATAATTACATGGGGGTTAGAATTTACTGTGGGGAAATATGTTTTTTTCCACTGTTAGCGGGAATCTCTTATAAATGAGGCCCTTTCAACCAGGTTCCTCTGTACCTATTTTAACATGGAAAATAGTATATCCTATCATGTAAGGGAATTAAATTACAGTGCTATGTACACTGAACAGAATGTTAGTTTTAGAAACATTAAAATGTGTGCTTGTACCCAAAGAATGATTTATCCAGTTTGTCATTAAAGCTACAATATTTTGTTCAATCATTTTTTTGACCAAGAGGTTCATCCTTCACTACCAACACTCCCTTATTTTTTTATACTGAAAAATTGTTTTAAATGAAATTTGTATACAACGATTACTTTTGATTTATCATAATAGGTATATGCTTACTATTTAATGTGATTTTTTTGAATTAAAATAAATTTTAATGATAAATATAAAACGATTCAGTGAAATGAAAATTTATTAAAATATTTCTGAAATGAGAATATTTTATGTAATAAATGAGGGTGATTATGTTTTCTCCATGCAATTTGCTGTGTAGTCGAAATCATGTTTTCGGAAGATCTCACTCCCATCCTCTGCTGAGCACAGCTATTGCTTCACTATTAAAAAAATTGACCCTTCTTTGTAATTAGAATTAATTCCTATTTTTCAGGGAGATCACAATCATCTGTTTATTCGACAAGGAACTGGTTTACAAGGACAAGCTGTTTTCCGAACAAAGCTCACTTTCAGACCACATTCCACAGAGTCTTTCACTCACAGAAAGATGACTTTGTCATTAGCTGACAGGTCACAGAAGACTTCTGGCATCAAAGTTTTGTCTCAAGTTGGACAAGACCCGGAACAGAATAGGCATATCATGATAAAGGTAAGAATTCAGTGGTATAAAACTATTTTTCTTTAGTGAAGTCCCAATGGTTAATACTATACTATCATACAATTGAGCTCTTAAAATTTCAGTGGATTTTTTGTTTTAATTTTTGTTGTGGACAAGTGAAGTCGTTATCAAAATTTTCATTCAAGTACTTTGACTCTTCGGTAACGTTTGTTAAAATACTTATTTTTGAATGTATTAATCATTTTTGTTCCTTCATTAATGTGCCTGTCTTTTTCCTGAATGTCCAATTTTCTACTTCAATAGTCCCACCGGTGGCTCAGGTGGTAGTGTTGTCACTCATCACCAAGTCATCCCGGGTTCGGTTCCAGATTTTTGAAAATTGTGGGCCAGAAAATTTGTAGCTTTTCACATGAATGTCCCAGTTCACACAGCTGTGACTACTGAAAAGCAAACCTTCCTTCCTCTATCCACCTCCTGCCAGTATCAATAATTCTTAACTATTACTAAGTACTTCTACTAACCCTTCCACGTGGGTCAAATTGTTGGTAAACCCAACTCCTAACTCCTATCGCTTGATGTTGATAAGCTTCAATAGCACACTACATTTTCCATTTACAAATACAACAATACTTCAGTATTTGGAATAATTAAATAAATAAATAAGTAAATAAATTGAAGGTGTGAAAAGAAGAAAGAGCAATCAATATATTGAGAGCACATTTGACATGGTTGTATTTGGTATAGAAGGCTGCTTACCTGATATTTTTTCAGGGAGTGATATGCCATAACAATAGTGTAAAGATTTGTGGCCAGCATTAATGACTAATCCAGTGAAAAAGGGCTATAGAAGTTGGAAGATTGGTGATACATTGCTATTTGAAAACATGTTATATCTGCATGTTCAAGAATCTGATATCGCTTTAATTAGGACTAGCTTGCTGCATGTATAATAAGGATGTAAAACATACTCATATTTGTAGAGGAATGTAATATTATTTGAATGATTCACTACTTATACTTAGAAAGTATGAAGTATTCATTTTTGCCTTTGCTTTATTATATTATAAAAACTATTTCATGTTACACTACACACTAACTCAGCCACTTCTACAAATATGTGCCTCTGGTTAGAAGGAGCTTATTGAATGAAGAGGTGTATTTAAAAAAAATAGATTTATTAGATCCTGTATTATCCTCTGCCTTAAAGCCCTTGATCGGAATTTATGGGACGGTCCCTGGCTTCCAGAGAGTCAATCACTTCATTGTCCTCCATTTGGTCAAATGCAGTTTGTTACTGCAATTTTTTGGCAGTACATTTATTTATTTATTTATTTATTAGCAGTTCATTATACTCACTTTGCCTACTTCCAAAGTTATTGATATTGTGAACTCTCAGTATAAAGTAGGTGATAATATCATTTCATTCATACTTTAGTTTGAAGAGTATTTTATTCTGATTTAGTGAAAAAAGAATTCAGATTATATGATAATTTCTTTCATTTAATAAATCTTTCATCTATGCCTACTGATGTAGTGTTCCAGTCCAAACAGAATCATCAGATACAATGAAATCTCAGTAAAATGCAAATGTGGGATAAATGTTTTTAATATGTTTTTTAAAAGTATGTTATGTCAAAAATGTAAGTTTTATTAAAAAATGTAGGCAATTATTCTACATCTTACTTTTGATGTAGGCATACTGCTGTTGCATTTCAGCCCCTACTGAATCAGTAAATAAAAGAAAATACCGATTCCCTATCAATATTGCATTAAAAAACCTTTTACTAAATATTTTACCACGTTTAATTAATAAGTGTTGAAAAAGTTAACGATACTAATTTGTTTGCGTCTTATATGTGAATGACTTTAATCCTGTTTTCAAAGGGTGGGGGAGGGGGTTGTCCTGAAATATTTTTATGTTCTAATAAAAGAACTGTTTGAAATATTGTTAATTGTAGTTTAGATGGTAAATAAATTATCCTCTTTGAATTCTGAACATATTTTAATCTCATATCAATGAAATATTTGCATTGTTATAGTGTTTTCTTCTCTTCTTAAGGAATGATGAAATCTTCTCTCCTCTCTAATAACTCAACAAACAAATGAGATGCAGTAGTTTGTCCTGTAGCCCCAGATATACATGGAAGTCAATAGTGTATTTTTACCGTATTTACCTAAATATAGTCCCCTTCCCTTATTTTGGGAGGCATAATTTAGAAAAAAAATTTAAGTTGAGCAAAATCAAAGTCTTCCTGAAGACTTCAAAATTCTCATTCAAAATTCCATTTGAAATGGTTGGTAAAATCGTAAGGATTTTCAAATGAAATGAAAAATTAAGTGCTGCAGTTCACCTTCCCTTGACATTGCCAAATCCACAGCTCTACTGTGAATTATCGTGCCGCTGCTTTATTTCCACATGTCTGAGTATATCTTAGAACTCCCTATTTGAAATTAGCGTCAAAGCTTCTTCACTCGCTAAACTGTTGTGTCAAAGAAGATCGCCGTCTATTGACAAAATTGTTTGTTACGGTCATTCGTTGATGACACGGACCAGTTCAGTTTCCATTTCAAATGAGCGTCAAATCCCGCCATCATCGATCGATGTTCTTTGTGTTACGTTTGGTATATGGCTTGTGTTCGCTGAACTCTTTTTCACCCACGAAACTTTGAATCAGTCCTAAACTCCAAATTCAGATCCTCCACAGATTTTTGGGCGTTTATTTTATTTTATTTTCCTCGGAAAAAAGGGGGAACTATATTAGGGTAAATAAGGTAGCAATAAAATGAAACTTCTCAGCTTCTCCTATCGGATTATATCGTATGGACGGATGCTATGAGATAATGTTGTGTATAAATATTAAGTGTATTTGTTGTTACTTTCTAGAAAGAGGAGGAGAAGCTGCGTGCGTCGATGCGCCGTGAGAGCAAGCAGAAGCGTGTGCGGGAGCGAGGGGCGAATCGAAGCTTGAGCACGAGCTACTTGGAGCCTGACAATCGGGAGGAAGAGGGCTCCGAGGACGAAGGAGCCATCTCCCTCGCAGCTATCAAGAGCAAATATAAGAAGAGCGGAAGTGCGGCCAAAGGTTAGTCGATACTTGCACCCACAAAGTCTGGATCTGAGTTTCAATCTCTGCTGTTTTGTGGGATCCTCTTCTTTCGGGCATTTTGGGTTCCTTGACGAGACTGTACACAGGAACGCAGTTTTCTCCATAAATCTATTTTTGATTCAGGAAATCCGTGTCCTTGTTTTGTCAGAGGGAACAGACAAGGAACAGATTCCAATAAGCATTTCTGCTAAAAAACAGCATATTCAGCTGGCCCACTTTAGTGTGATAGCTAATGAAAGTACTGGAGTGAAAATAGTTATTTTAATTTTTTTGCAACCTTTTATATTGATATAAAATTTTATTATATTGACCAACCTGCTATAAAAATAAAATATTAATCCATTGTCACCTGCTGCGGCAAATCTTGAAAATGGATCTTCTGAAAAGCATTCACAAAGATGTTCAAAATTACAGTGCCACATTGATGTTGGTGATATTTTTGCCATACTGCACATGAAAAGTGTGGAAAATAACTTTCATATGAAATTTTAAAAAGTGTTTGAAGATCACAACGTTCAATTGACAACACTTAATTCGTTCAATGTTTATTTTTTGATCTAGGAAAATTAGGAGGATGCAGAACACTTGTACCCATAAATATGGAATTAATAAAATATTTTATTATGACTTGGAAAACATAAATTGAACAAACAAACATTAAAATATATTCAAATTAGGCCAATTAAAGCAAATTTTTGGAAAATTATACCTTAAGAAACAAAAAATGGCTGTAGCAGCTCTTTTTGGCTACAAGAATTGTGAGTGGAACAAAATTAATAAGACCTGGTTGAAGAAATTGAGATTTCGTATGTACCAAGAATGAATCATTACTTTTGTATTCACAAATTCCTGAGGAATATTGTTGTACAGCAAGTTCATTTATTGGTATTTAGGATATGAGGTTATTTAAAATTTGCCTGAGACATAGGAAAAGTTTTGTACAGAGAAAATTAAATTGTTCTAATTAATCTTCTTGTCCTTTGGCTAAACTAGTTAATTTATCTAATGGTGGCTATCTTCTGTGGAAATTCTAACTTCCTAAGATGCTTAGTAGAATAATATTAATGTATGACTATATAATGTTAATGCGTGAGCCTAATATAATTAATATTAATGTATAATCTGCAGAAGTTGGTGATGAGAACAAGAGCTCTAAAAAAAATGTTTCTGTAGGAAAATGTTAAGTGAAGCATGTAGCTGAAATCTCAGAAATTATCTCTGAATTAACATTTTATTTTTATACATATTTATGTAGGTTCACATTCTGTACAGTGTGTTCACATTACATTATTAGTTATACATTTTTGGTATTATTTCATGTAACAAAGCTATTATATTAAAAATCTCTGTGTGTAGTTATAATTATGTGTTGAGTAAAATATTGGAATAGTTCTGCTTGCCACACTTACATTTTTTTATGTATTGACTGTGGGGCGTATTTCATTCCCTTCAGACTTGTATGGTTGAATTACATCATAAAAATACTTCAGGAACAGAGTGGGATTGTGGAGAGTTAACAAAGCTTTTTATGCCATAAAATTGTGTTTCTCAAAAACTTAAAATTTCTTTCCTGATAGATGTTGCTGAAATTTGTGACTGCTTATAAAAGAATTCTGGGGTAAAATGTTCTTTGCGATTATTTGCAGGTGACAACCGCCCTCCAATATACTCAAGTGACGAAGAAGGCTCGGACTTCGAAGCAAGGAGAGCAAAGAGGCTAGACAAAGCGAAGGCTCTTAAGGATTCTGATGAAGAATCAGAGAAGTCGGCCTCTGGCTCTGGATCAGCGTCGGGATCTGGTGATGAAGAAAATGAAGATGATGATGAAGAAGAAGGAGACCAGTCCTCATGAGCACCAATTGAAGATGTGTAAATAGCCTTTGTTTTAGAGTATGTATTCTCTGTATGGTTGCAAACAGGAAATCGTTTTATTTTCTCTTCTTAATACATTATTATTGTTTTTCAATCTCATGTGGAACTTTGTTTTACAAGGTGAAACAGTTTTGCATAAATGTTAATTCATCCTAACTAAATCTTATGAGTGTTGGAATCCATAATAATTTTCATTGGATCCAAGTTGGTGAAGTGTAATGGATTTAATTTTCTAAAGGAAGTTTGATTCAATTATTCACAAGATCACTTACAAGGGAAAGCACTAATATTGAGTTGCTTAAGTGTTTTCATTATTTGAATATGATTTTACTATTTTTACTGACATAAATTAATTTTACCATCCAACTTGTTATTATTGTTTTAAGAGTAATCTTATAGTTCTTGATTCCAACTATCATTGGACTTCCCTATTTTCTTTGCCTGTGCCCCATCTCATGTTATCTGTTGTTATGGAATTATTGAATAATACACAAAATTTATTTCAGAGAGCCTTCTTTTAGTTGTCTGAATGTTCAAGGAACTATTGGTTGCTGTACTCTTGTGGTAAATTATACGTCTGTAGTATTTTTGTAATAAAAATGATTGTTTATTAATTGCTATTTTATTTAGAAAATATGGAAAGTGACTATTCTCATTGTTTATCAACATTAAATATCAATTAACCTGTGAAAAGAGAATATGACAAAATTTTTGCGCTGTCTGGTTCTTGTGTAAAACTGTAATTGTGTATACGGTAAAATTGCATTAGCTTGTGGATTTTAAAATATTTTTGTTTTTTAATTTTAATGTAAGATCTCAATTTTGTTATGAGAGGTTACTACCTGATGAGGTACTAATGAATAATTAATTCTTCGTTACTTGTATGAAACGTGCAGCTGAGGTCGAAACGGTATGTTGTAATTTGTGTTATTTTATTAATACTGTGTTGAAATGGGATCGATAGATTTGACAATTAATTCCTTTCAACTAACATAGAGGTCTCTGCGTTTACTTGCATCGGTTGGTAACGAAAGTGACCAGCAGGTAGCTCTGCGTGAGTGACTGGTGGCAAGGGTGGCAAGGTCGATTTGAAATTGCCTGGTTGACGCATACGACCAGCATACGACGCATACATGCCAATGGTGGGCCAAGGCGCATTGCATTATTCTCGCGTATGTAGGTGATGGAGTGGAGACTGGGTGGGTGTGCGTCTTCCGGGAATTAGGAAATACCTACTGATTATTATACTTCGATCTGGGTCTAAACTGTTAAATCTGTGTTCTTTCTGAATTTGTTAAATAGTTTTAAAGGTGAATTTATTAGGAATTTTTAAAGGTGAGTATGTATGCACAAATTAATTGTGTAGGAAAAAACGATTATCTAGAATAATTGTTCTATTCTTCATAAAAAGGAAAATTATTTGTGAAGAATTATGTTGGTGTGTTTACTGTAAGATTATTTTTAATGTTTTGTGTATTAATAGGTTATGATATTACGAATTTGCTGTCATTTACCCATTTATGTTAAAGTTATTTGTAGACCACTTCCAATATTATAAGTTGTTTATTTTTCCTAAATTGCCATTATCTCTGGAATAAAAAAAATATTATGAAGTCAGGTGTTCGTATTGTGATTACAAACATGTCCGACTAGCAGCATGATATACGTAATGTGCTGGTCCACAAATGGCGGAGACGCGCCATGATCGCGAAATATGAATGTACCGAACAGTGGAAATGAAGAATTCCTTATTTGTCTTGGTTTATTGAGTTTACTAATAGTAAGTTCAATAGAAATGTTGTGGAAATTAAATAATTTAGAGGTATTCCCCTGGAAAACCACACGCTGTGATAATAAAATTTGTAGGTAGAAATTTATATTTGAAAATTTTCCGAGGTGACGTTCGGGCATGGTCATATGTTTAAATAAGCACTTGATGATATTCTCGTTTGTGTAACCGTGATTTAAAATTTTTGAAGAAGTGTGAAATTGCACGTTATGATCTAATATGTAGATATATAAGTTTTTCAATACAATAAAATTAATATTGAAATTAAATTGAAGTATCCCTAATTGTTCTGTGTTTTAATGTTAAAACAATTTATCATTTTAAGTGTTTTGAAAAAAGTTGTTTTAAATTTATCTTTCTCATAATTTTTTATGGTTTAAAAATTTATATGAATATTACTTGTGCTGTGCTATATTCAATAAAACTGTTATAGAACTGCTTAGTAGGTATAGCAAATACCCTCCCATTCAAACTAATTTTGTAATATTATTGTAAATATTTTAAAAGTGGTTAGGCAGAAGAGCAGACCTTGGTCTGAGTCTCGCCACTAATAAAATCATTTATTTATTTATTCAAAATTCGTGATGTAATGCTAAATACAATTACAGGAAATTATATTTATGCTTTCATATACGAGTGACGAAAATGTATTGGTAGTTTGATTGACTTACTGGAGAGTGAAATTTTCAATATTGAGACCTTTTTGACTCCTTAGAAACTAGGTTTATTTATCATCAGACTATCCCTCAATTTACATCACATCAAACAGCAACTAAATAGGATTTTAAGGTATTGTCAAGATAGCATAATAGATAATTCTTTTGTAGAGTAATAAACGAGCTTGGTAGAATTTGTAAGTTCTCAATATCAATTGAGATCAGAAGCCTACTCATTCATATTAAGAATCCCTTTTTGTGTATAATTTTCCAATGCTTTCAGAATAACACGACCATTCTATCAGGAATTTTCCTGTTAAAAGATTTCAAACTTGTATCAATATAATTTTCACATAGAAAGATCATTCAAATAGTGCCAAATTTAATGGATTTTTTTTTTTCAAAACGTTTGCTAGGGGGAAGGTAGTTTTAATTTCTAAACCAAATAGTTATAAAAAACTCTCATTGAATGTATTCTGTATTTCTACTGAGTACTCACTGCTTTGCTCACATAAATTTTGTAATTTTTATTCATCTATTCTTTGTAAACCTCTATCGATATGATATATTTATCTATGTTGATTGTGTGTACTGTCCATTAGTATCATTACAAACTAATTTTTAAGTAGGCCTATGTTATAAAGAATGGAAAGTAAATTTTTTGAAAGTACCAACTGATGAACAAATTTATGTTGAATAATATAATATGATAAGATTACAAAACCACAAACTACTCATTAATTTGAGTTATATGGTTCTTTGAACATTATTAAAGCGATTGATATGTTAATTTGTCATAATATTGACCGTTATAAATCTTGGTATAAAAGCTCCAAATTCTGTTGTCTGAAGAAAAAAAAGTCATAAAACATAAACATCTTAGAACATGTAGTAGATGAGATGAAATAATGAGAACTACCTTTAGCTATTATATCAAGTCCTATTGATCTAATCATTTTTATTTTGCCAAATATTTCAAAGTATTTTAGAAATCGGTGATTGAGGGCTCCTGAGTTGCACTTTGGCGGCCTTTGTGAATTTGAAATCTGGTTATCCTGTAAGTTTGGACATGCTTCCAAGATCAAGTTTTGATTCAACATAATAGTAGAAACATGTGAGTTTTGCGAAGAGAGTTAGATAATTATAAAATCTTTATCTTATATCCTTGAGTGTACGCTTTTTATTTTAAGTTTTTTCCAACAAACATTTCAACCATTTTTTAGGCCAACCTCTGGTGTTGATGTAAAGATGATAAACTGCACGATTCATTGTAATGCAGTTACATAGAAGAAGAAAAACCAAAACCATGAAAAAAAACCCACCAAAATATAAATAGTTCTCTTTATAATTCAGATTTTTGATCTGTGTTAAATATTAGCAATGTTTAGGATGGATTTTGCTTTCTGGTTACTTATTTACAACACCCCAATTAGTTTTGTTTTAGCGACTTCAACTGAAATCCTTCCTTAATGATGTCTTTAAACGAGTATCACACTGTGTTTCTAGATGTGCAAATCTAACTGAACTGAAATATTGGTTTTAATGTCACTAACTTCAAAAACATGGGGCGTTCATACAACTGTCTTACTTCCATTTCTTCTCCTCATGAGTGGATTAGAGAAGGCAACTTGTAACAAGAAAGATATGCATATGTTACTTTTTGTTCACCTATTGCTAAAAGCAACTGGTATTCAGTAATGTAACAGAATTGACGTAAGATCTAACCACATACGCACGTAAAAACAACAATATTGTAATCAAAATATAAAAGTAAATCACATTGAAGCTTCTGTAAAATAGACTACATTGCCAAAATTTCTACTCAATTTTTCATTAATTAACCTTTTTGCTTTTGTCCCAACAGCCTACTTGTTTTGTGGCATTTTATTAATGATTAAGATATACAGAGTTAAGTAAAATTTAAAGATGGCAATTTTTGATAATTTTTTGCACTTAACAACTGCCACAGATGTCCTGTAAAAATAGTTTAAAATTTGGAAAACTTTATTTACGTTTTGATTATAAAATTAAAATAATCAACATATTAATTTTGTTTCATATATTGAAATAAAATTCATTTTCTTATCATTCATAACCATCAATGTGAAATTTCGGCTTATAAATAGAGCATATTGCTAGGAACAATTTTCTTCCTTTTTTATTCATTGTTTTAGTCATCTCTTCCAACTCTCTTTAAGAGTCTTTCATGTAGGGGACTCTCATACTATCATAAAATCAATGAGTTTACAGGAAGTTTGCAAAATAGTTATTTGTAATAGCTTTGATGTGATTGATACAGGTCAACAAATGTTTGGCCTCCTCATGTGTCAGTGTTCATCCTCTTATGGTCATGTTTTTCCTAACTTCTGCTAGTACAGTGATAATGCTCTGTATTGAACAAGTGCTTTCTGGTTTGAATATTACTCGTTCACTGTATGTGCTAACTGTGAAGTCCTTGTGTGAATCAATTTTGTTTGAGAGCCAATATTATAGCTGGTTAATAATAAATTGTGTGTTACAGTAATTGGTACCATGAATCCAGCAAACCGTTCCCAAGCAAATAATAGACAGCAGCCTCCTCAGCCGTTGGCTGGGACTTCTTCGATGGCAGCTATTACATGTCAACGTACATGTGCCTATACTGCCTATGTGTGTGCTAGACCTTGTCTTGAACACTATGACTACTGCCAACGTCATATACTTGAAGATCGACGTGCTCCATACAAGCAATGCAGTTTTGTCTATGGAACAAACGGTCGCAGATGTCAGACTCCCACTCTTAGAACTGATAAAAAGGATAGTGGCTTGTGCACAGAACATGCCCGTCGAGCTCAACTTGCTCGTCAGAAATCTGTCCGGCGTCGGGCTCCTCGTTTCTCAACAGAATCTATTCTATTGAGTTTGAACCATTATGTGCCAAAAGATGATGGTGATTCCTCTGAGCCTGGTACTTCAGGAAGTAATGATTCAAATTTGATCCACGGAGGTGGTGGTGATGCAGACTTTCTAGATGGATCAGAACCACCTCCTGATGTTGTTACCAAGTCTTTGAATCCTTTTGTGGAAATCGATGCTGCAAAGATCAACAACGAAGGGAGTAAAGTACTAGATTATGCAAGTGAGTCAGATAGTGATTTGGATGTGGTTTCTTACGATGGTACCTGGCAGGGTCCCAACCTAGATTCCTCTGATGCTGATAGTATGGATGGGTCTCTAGAAGAAACCAGCAGGTTCTCTTCATTTCAACACGCTGGTGTATACACTGCGGAAGAGGCTGCTCAACTTACCAAAGACAAACTTATACGTCTCCAATCTCTGTATATAGACCAGTTCAGACGATTGCAACAAGTGTTGCGAGTCCGCCGCCGTCGGTACTTGCTGTCTCTGAAGCGAGAGAAGGAAACCATGTGTAGCATTCACAACCAGCGTAAGGACTCTCCGAAAGAATTGAAACTCTACCGGAAGCTGAAAGCTCTGAATCGGTATCAGCGCCGATGTGGAGTTGAAGCTATTCTTCACAAGAAAAGTTTGGAGAGAAGAGCACAAGCCACAGAAGGTATGACTGTCCGTACTGCTCCTACAACAAAGTGTGTCTTCACTGAAGGAGGTGTTAAATGTGGAGAAAAAACATTGCCTCTCGCTAAGCATTGTTTGAAGCATATTCTACACGACGTTCACCAGGTTCTCTTCAGACCTTGCGGCTGCACAAAGGCCGGTGTCCAATGCCAGGAGCCAGTGCCCGGTGTGTTTGAGGATGCCACTTGTGTCTACCACATCAGTATACCGCCACCTCCGCAACTTTCTGCTAGTCACATCATTGCCGAAGAGAATGCTGCCGCTGAGAAGAAACTTAGGGAAGAGTCAAATTCTGTGAAGAAAGAAATGTCTGACATGCAGTTGATGAACACTTCTTACATTCAATCAGAAGCAAATATGTCCGACATGAACAGCATTGCGTCAATGACAACTAAAGAGAAACCAGTCCTTTCGATGCCAGTTTCGCGTCAGGAGGAAGGCGGCGGTGATGCCTGTTCAGGAGCTCCAATCACTCAAGAGCAACGGATGTCAGGGAACCAACTGGGGGTCGAGAAGGAACCTGCCGAGTCCTTTCAAAGTGAAACTTCAACGACTGATACAGCTAGTTTTGAAGGCAGTATGGAAAACATTGAGGCCACAGACGATTGTTAGAGGAGACTGAGATACATCATCAGGCATATTGCTGATCTTTTGAATCTGTTCAAAATTTTTCTGAAGTGAAACTTATTTCTTATATCATGTTTCCATTTATTTTTGGAGATAAGCTTTCAAGCAATGTAATTTTATTTTTAGTTGGAATTGTCTTTATTTTTTTCTTTCTGATGTTGCGATATTAAAGTACAAATATGAAGTTCATATAAATTGTATTACTTATTTCTTGAACCAATAGTTCATAATATGTTTTATTGTTATCTTCCAATTTTAAATGCGTTTGAAAAAAATAGTTACATTCTATTTTTGTTCTAATTGTCATGAAATTTAATTTTCAAATTTTTCAGAACTTTTTTCTGTAATAGATGTATTTAATTGAACAGTATATTGAATAATCAATTTGTTACTTATGTTTTAATTGAGTCTTTTTGTATCTCATATATAAAATATGAAAATTCTTTTATGATCATGGGAGAATTCCTCCTCACCCAAAGGTTTTTTGTAAATTTAATTATGTAAAGAAAGATTGGAGTTAAATATTATTTTATTTAGTATTAAAGACCATTTTCTTAGTTTGGAAGAAGTGATTGTATTTTACTATCTTAACAAATTATTGAAAGTCTATTCTTGCTAGGCTCTTAGACTTGGTGTAGTGAGAATGGTTTAGATTTGTGTTGAGCTGGTCTGAAGTAGACGGCAGACACCATCCCAAGTCGGTGAAACATTTGCTGAATGTGTTATTCCAGAATGCGGTATCCAGAAGAAATTTTTTTTCTCTGTATATTTTTACTGTATTTATGGATTCCTGGATGTATATTATATATCTGTAATTATAGAGATGTATATTTAAAAAAGTGTTTGGATTTGTAAAGAATTTAATTGTTTCAATAAAACATTAAGCAAATTTTACTGGTGTTTAAATGTAATAACTCCCTGGTTAACTGCCAAGTAAAAAATGTCATTCTAGACTTAGTGATAATAGAAATTTGAAAAATTTGTGTATTTTAGGAATGATTTGTGGGAATTACAATTTTCATTCAATGCAGGGCATTTTCTATGATACTGTACTGTGGGGGCTATCTGTAAATTACATAATGCAATAATTGCCCATTTTTAACATGGTTCTCACCCTCCATACTACTACTGTGACTATATCTCTTATTGCTCATTGCCAAAAGGTTGTAAGTGGTAATTTATTGAGTAACTCCCTATTCATAGGGAGTGTCCTTTGGATTTGGGAGTATAAACATTTTCCTGTCAATAGTACAACTTAATCTACATAGCATGTACAAACCCTTAGCTATTTTTTTAGAAAGTGATTCCAGGTGAACATTCCAACTCAATCCCGAATCAACCTAAAAACTTCACCATTTTTTGAATCTTCATTTGACTGTTTTGACCTATTATAGCTAAATTGTATATCGGATATTTTATCTGAGTATAACAATCGATTATTTGCAGCGCATTAGTCCTGCACTAATAAGTTAATACATAGTAAACTTTTGCTTAACTCTATTTGTAACGTAAAAGAAATTTTCAATCTAAAATCATCTGCAAATAATAATCCATCAGAATTTATGGAGTCAATATTCACAGGTAAATCATTAATGTACACATTGAAGAGAATAGAGCCCTGTGGTACTCCATTTACTGAACCAATCGACCTTCTGACAGAGACCCATTTTTATACAGAAATTGAGTATGATTGTTTAAGTATGAGGATATTCGACTCAGTTTTACAATCAAATCCATTATGAGAAAGTTTGGCACATAATAGATCATGGTGGACTGTATCAAATGCCTTAGACATAAGACCTGAAACCCTGTAATTTCTCTTTTCAATGTCATTTATTACCCCATCAACTGAATTAAGTACAGCATAACAGGTGCTCCTTTTAGGCCTAAATCTAAACTATTTTTTGCTGTATAAATTATTTTATTTCAAGGTTACCTCAAAGTTGAAATCTATATAAATTATATAAATATTTTATATAATGATATACAGCTATGTAAATTAATTTTTTAAAGATAATCTGAAAGTATAGATACAAGTATGAAAAATAAATGTAATTTTACTTGTAAAAATCAAGTATTTTTCAAAGAACACAAAATATGGTCTTAAGAGTTATTTTGTGCTGAAAAATTTCTGTTTTTAATGCATGGAATAGCCATTTTTGTACAGTGTAGTTACTTTACACCAAGGTCTGTACTTTGCTGATAAGCAGCTTAAGAAAATCCCTATGTAAGTGATGTAATTCATGGATGGTCCCATAGTTGAACCCACACCAATCATTCTTGATTGTTTATCTATGGGTTTGTAGATGCTGAGGTGAGATACATTTGTTTAGTACATTACTCTTTAATTGCATTTTATTGACATACATTTTTTAATTTCAATTTAAATGGTTTTTATTTCTCTTTTTATTGTCTTACTGTATTAGGAAAAATCTTTTTGTACATTTGTTGTTTTTAGATTTAGTGCACAATGATCTGTCAGTAGAAATATATTTATATAAATTTGATTTTGGAAGTATAAGTCCATTGAACTTAAATTTTAGTTAAGATAAATATAAGGGACTACTTAATGAATACTTCCTGAAATGGGGTCCACCGTTAACATGGGGTAAAGTAATACGGAGTAATGTGAGGTAGTAACATCTACTTTTCATTAAAATTTTAAATTATGATTAAACTACAATATTTTATGTAATGTTACCAGTACATGATGCAAAGTATTTATGTTTTTTATTACTTTCAGTTAAAAAGTACTGGTACTTACATGCACACAACATTGTGTGCCGCTTGATTCACTTATCTCCTGTATGGGGATGTGTCTCAGGTCTTCCGGGGATTAGGTCTGGGTGGAAACAATGCGCAGTTGTGGTTAATACCTCTGCAATCAATTCCCAGCTCATGCCGAATTTCATCTGACCAAAAGTTATCATATATCTTCTCCATGTGTAGGGTACACGGAATAAATATATGCAAATGTATGTTTTTATTGCACAACAATATATTAGCTAAAATTTATTGAAGAAATCAGAAATGTTCATGATACAGAGGAAGATTGTAATGCTTCAGCAAATTGATTTTTGATTTCTTGGGATGTCTGTCGTAAGATTTGTATAAATTAAAAAATTAAATATTATTTACTCATTTTTACTTAATGTTATGGTGCTCAAATTTTTATTTAATTTTCTGGATAATTAATTTTAAAGACTGCTTGGTGAACTCTTTGGAAATATGTTTCTGTTCCCACCTTGTGGACAATTCTTCCTTATACAAAATAATATTGTAGTGCTTGTAGAATTTCAAAGATCAGGACAATTTGTGTGATTTGTACAAGTTTCTGCATTACACATTTAGCTTTAACACACTTTTACTGAACATGTTTCCTCAATTGGGAAGCAGGAAATAATTTTAGAAATTGAGGAATGACCAAGAGTTTTGGATGGAAGGCTCCAAGTTAGGATTCTACCTAAGGTTGTAGAGATGTTCAATTTTGAATATGTTTCTAAGCAATTTCTAATAATAAATAAAGTGTCAAAGAATTGTTAGAACCTTCTTTTGGCAACATAAATGACAATAAATTAGATAATCAACTGTTACTCATATCTAAGAATGCTTAATAATTTTTTTGTATATTTGTTTGGAAATAATTGAAAGAGCTTGTGCTATTTGTAAGCAGTTGTGACTTTTGAAATATACCCTGACATCCACAGATGCTTCAAGTAGTTGAATTTTTTACAAGCATTTTCCATGGAAATATCTTCCATGAACTTTAATAGAGTTGTAGCAACTTAAAACTAGTTTCCTTTTTTTAGTTATGAGAAGTCTTGTTGAGAAGAAATGGTTTTACTTGAAAAATCATACAAATCACTTCACATGCTGCAGCTAAAAGCTGATTTTTAGGTAGAAGAAAAATGGCCTGATTCGAAAAAAAATTTGGAAGTCTAATATTTCTCTTTCATATTTTGTGCAGTATGCAGTGGTGTAGAATCCTGAGAGTTTCTTACTCTTCTGTATTGTGAAAATGGGAAATTTTTGTGTCTAAGTCCAAAAATTGAGGTTTTTATTCTTACAGGCATATTTCCGACATTATGGATGAATTATTTTGTTATTTTGTTGTATTAAACATGCTCTTTAATTTTTGCTAATAGAAATATTCATCTGACCTAATAGTTTTTTAATAAAATTTAAGTGGAAATAATTTTTTTTTCCAATTTCTTATTCCTTTCTCTTATAAAAACAGGGGTGAAAGAAATTTATCTTCAATATAACCCTTTTAGTAAATTCTCAATGTTGATCTGGATTCACTTTGTGCATTTGCACATGTAAAGTTTTTATCAAACATTTGAAGTCAATTTATCAAAGTATATTTCTTTTACTCTAGTGCAGTGCTGTCCAAATTTATCTCAGCCCGTGGGCCATTTTCCACTTTAATAGATTGGACTGGTACAAGATGGGGATTGGCAAAATGTTGCCTGATGAATAAAAATAATGGGTAGTATTTATTTATTTGTGACACGTAGTTTTGTTTCTCATCAACTACTTTATATTATTGCAAATGGAAAAATTAAGTAGTATTTTTCTTTATTAAAAATATGTATTTTTGTATCTCAATAAAATATTTTCATATTGTAATGTATGGTGGGGTAATTCCGAATACAATTTTCTCCCACCGGACTTGTCATGTCAAATATAAATTCTGACATATTAGATTTATAACACAAAGTTGTGCGTTTGATAAAAATTCGATTTAGAATATATTCTCTCGCGCCATGAAAAAAGTTTCGCGGATCGTATACGGACTACGGACTGCCAGATACCTGGACAACTGTTATAGTTGGTATTGAAGGGTATCGGTCCTTGCTAAAAAAATCTGATAAGAAAAAACCAAATTTCAAAATGGCGGATCCAAAATGGTGGACAGAGTTGAAAAAAATTATTAACCAGAATAAATTTGTATTACGTAGTGTTTAACCCTTGTAATTTTTGGGTTGACCTTGCTGATTATAAACGTCATGAAAAAATAATTAAACGTGGTAGAACGAACATGGTAAAATGAAATTAAAAAAAAAATACAACTGAAAATTGCCATAAAGTGGTTTTGAAGTATTTTAAAATGTTAAATCCGTCTCTGCCTTAGGGTCTCTGACGGGAAATGATGGGATGGTCCGTAGCACGCTTCTGGAGAGTAAATTGGTTTTTTGCACCCACGTGGTCATACGCAGTTTGTAGCTGCTTTTTGACAATAAATTTATTTATAAGTGCGTGTGATCATATGAAGCACAAGTTATCGGGAAGTAAGCAAGGAACCATTCCATCAACTCGGAGAACCGGAGTAAAACATCGTCCAGGATGGTGCGATAGAGATAATTTACTTATCCGTCATATTTATTTATTTGTAACAGTGTGATAATTGAATAAGATAAAAATATTTGTCTAATATGCAATAAGATACAATAATAAGCAGGCATTAATTTTGCATCAAATATCGTATGCAAGAAAATAAATGTAAATTAATTCACACTTTATAGATAATACAAATCTATTTTATATGATTTTAAAAACTGATATTATTTTCTTTTACAAAATGAATATAATCCTTTACATTACAGAAAAGCAGCGAGAAGCTTTTTACCATAGTGCTAAAGAGATTCATTTGGAGAAATTTTCTGTTTCTTTCGAAAAATAATTAATTATTCTTGAATAACGTGGATTTTGTTGAAAGAGGATGGTTGCTGATTTTTGCTGAAGGTGGTTTAAAATTAGTGAAATTTAACAAATGTAAAGAAAAAATATTATCTAAATATTTCATTTATCGCTCGTGATATCGTATTACCCTCGTTGTTTATTCTTCACTAACTCCTTAATCTTCGCCGCCAAATATTCAGTTGAACCTTGTCTCTTGTACCAAAACTTGTCGCTCTACTTTGAATTCCGCTTCGCCCCGTGCTGCATCTGAACACCGAGCACGCGCTGCATTGTTCTGAAACCGACGGCGAGCTCCCTCTTCGCGCCTCCTCCGCAAAAATAAACTTACACAGTCACTACTAAAAACCTCACGACTTCAGCTGTCTTAAAGATTGTAAGAGAAAGATACAGTTACTGCTTATGGCAGTAATTTTGCAATTATCATCGATAATTGAAACATTAAAAGAATGTACGCATTTATAAGCCAAGCGATGGGTCAAAAAAGTTCGGGAAATTTTTAGAAGATAGGGAGGAAATCTATCGTGTAAAATATGAAAATATAAATCCCCACCACCATCACGTCTTTTGAAGGGTTAATTTTTCGCAAGAACTCAAAGTGCAAAAATTTGTTATTTTTCTTGATTTTTTGTCCTAGTGACTCCAATCTTGATCTTAGAAAAAAAAAAGAAATTAGCGAGTTATATGTTTTAATATAACTTATAGAATTAGTAGTATTTTCAAATCCGTTAATTTATAATCAGCTAAAAAAATTGTGTTTCGTTTTTACCAAAATTATTGCAGCAAGCAACTGCTTTTTAATGAAACGACAATTTTACGCGCACTGTACGTTAAATTAATTGCTGAGATATGTGTAATTATTTATCTCGACATTTTTTATTAAGAATAATCGCATTACGCCATAAATGATTGTACTCTGGAAATTATTTGGATGACCTTATAGTTTGTTCCTTTTAAATTTGAAAAGGATTGGTTGATTATAACATCCCTATTGTTAATGTCAAAAAGTATATTTTTCAGTTCTAAGTAAATTAAGATTTGTCCTCCACTATCTGATGTGCGAATTTCTAATTTCACAATTTTGAACTGGTATTTTTATGCGAACACCGTAGAACAAAATAATCCTTCGGCCTACAGGAGCCGAGTTAGCAAATTTTTAAAGCACTGAGCCATTGTTTATTACAAATAATAAATTAATCGAACTGCATTTGATAGCTAATGAGTTATATTATTTGTTATTGGCAATGGCTTTGTGAATAATTTATGCGAAAGTATTAGGTAAGATTCCCCGTTGCTTAGTTTATTATATAATTCTCCAACCACACGAGATATGACACCACATATCATCCTATATGAAGTACTCCGGGAACTGGAGATGGAAAAGGATGATTATTTGATGTTATTTAATTTAAAACAGGGTAAAGAACTATTACAAAAATACGTAAATTTTTTATTTATTAAAATTTATGATTAAATGAACGATTGTGATGAATGAAATGAAAAATTTTCATTTAATTCAAGGTTTGTGAATTTTTGCGATTTCTTGAAGAAAAAAAAGTGAACATACCCATTTATGAAAAAAACGCGCGCCTTATGTTGAGGAGAAGCTAAGAGCAACAGCATTATGTTAACTGAAATCTTTATATTAAGAGAAACACCGATTTCTGTTCAGAACTCTGCTACTTATTTCCTTTTCAAAACAACTTTTTTCTTCAATGAATAATTAGTTTATTAATTGATAAATAATTAAATTGTACTAAGTACGAAGGCTGTTTTTTTCAACCTCCGATGGGCTATAAAAAAGAGACAAAAGGTCTTACTTATTTTTCAACATAATCGCCAAAACGGGTGAGGCATTTGCCACATCGGGACACGAGCTAACCGATGCCCTCTTGAAAGAAGGTACTCACCAGTGAGGAGAGATACGTCTTCACGGAATCCTCAAGTTCGTTGGCGGCGAAGCGTTGTTCACCCAACCACACCTTCTATCGTTGTCCCCTGCTGCATTAAGTCCACCAACAACGCTCCTTTTTGATTAAAAAACAACAACAACAAAAACTGAAAGCATTGTTTTCCTGATGCTCACCGTGTGTTTAAACTTTTGCGGTCTGCTTGGGGAATCTTTCTTTGGGACCAAAAAGGAGTGTTGTCGGTGTACTTTGTGCAGCAGGGGAGAGCAACTGAAGGCATGGTTGGGAGAGTAATATTTGACTGGTCTTCGTCGGCTGAACGCATTTACAAAATTAAAATCTGTCTATTTTATGAAAAGCAGTTCGCTTCCAAATAGCAATCTTCGTTTTGGGTGATGCTCTGAGTACGTGAATGTTGTTCGAGTTCCACTTTCAAAATGGCCTTACGGAAAATGAATGAAAGGACTAACCTGCTCCATTACGGTATAGGGTTTCCCAAACACTCTTCTACCAAACTAAACCCACGCAGTGACGGATGTAGATCGTTATCAGGGGGGGGGGGTAATTGGGGAACATTTTTGTTTAATAATTATGGTTTTACAACATAAATTTTATAAATATTACCTTTAAGTGAATGCATCAAATAAATAATTAACAATCTGGTATTATTAATAACAATTATGTGTAAAAGTTATTAATCTGGTATTATTAATTTTATTAATCTGATATTATTAATTTAATTAATCTGGTATTATTAATAACAATATCAATTATATTATTAATAACAATATCAATTATATTATTTATAACAATATCAATTATATTATTAATAACAATAACGCTTATAACTAATAACTATTATTAATCTGGTAACACTTTTACAAAGCATGCCATTTATCAAGTTCAATTTTNGGGGGGGGGGGGGTTATAGCCCCCTTAGACCCCCCCCTCCACCCCATAGATCCGCCACTGAACTCACGATAACCACTAAAAGAAAACTTTGTTTTGACAGTTGGACAGTTAAGGGATTAGGGACATGCAGGACGGTATGTTATGACAAAAGGACACGTGCCCTCAGAGCCAGGGATTCCACGATCACGTGACAGGTTCGGACGTCAGAATACGGCGTGCTGACGTAGAACGAATGGTATGTGATGCCAGACTGCGTCAAGGTTTGCCGATAAGCTATCAGGTGGGACGGAAGAGGTTGTACAGCAAGTTCTAGAACGAGTGGACCAATTTCAGAGCTAGGTCAATTAATTCCAGTAAGAGATTGAGATATCGGAGCACGGAGTTTAACACAACTTTGTTAGCGTGCTCTATCTCTTGACACCGCAGCTCAAAACTGTCATGTGGGTGAGCAACCCACGGTACACCCACGCTGGGCGGGTGGTATTCGTACAGAGGCTTCGGACTGAGTCATTAGTATTCTCGGATTTTTAATTTTGGCCATTTTATTATTGCATTTTGCACATAATCCGTTTACCTTACAACTGTCACCATTTTATTTTATATCGTAGAGATCCGTTTCACTTTCTCATAGACGTAGTCTCATATAGAAAGATTTGTAATCATAGAAAAATTCGAAAGCGAGATTTCGACGGAAATATCCGTTTTGGTTATCCCTGATTCAGAAAAAGTTGGTTTTGGCATATCGTCCGTCCCTGTTTGCGCCATAATCCCTGGTTTCGCGCA
>NNCF01126257.1:309108-322272 GCA_002313205.1 Laupala kohalensis | reverse complement strand
TATTGCGTGTATAGTGTTCGTGAACGAGACTGTTTCGTATAAAGCAAGGGAGGCACTTCAGTAATTCGGTCTTAACAAACAAGACCGTTTCATAAATATAAATGCAGGGAAGTGTTAAGATTTAATTCCTTGAATAAAGGTATACAAGAGTTTCGGGGGTGAGATTTACAAATTATCCGAACTATCCTCTTCTGAATTCTGAAAGTTTGAATACTCTGACCGGAATTACCCCAGAAGGTAATGCCGTAACGTAAATGGGAGTAAACGTTTGCAAAATATACGCAACGGGAAATACGTGGACTAACTGCGTTAACTAAGATTCGGAATGCGTAACACAATTTGCTTAATTGGGAATTAAGATTGTCAATGTGACAATTCCATTTGAGGTTGTCTTGAATATGGAGACCTAAGAATTTTGTATTTGTAACAGTTTTTAATTGTGTTCCGTTTAAAGAAAGAGAAACCTGGGGTAAAGATTTTGTGATACTATTGTGAAATGACATAGACACTGTTTTGTCAGTGTTTACAATGAGACGATTTGCATGGAACCAAGTCGAAAGGTTAGACAAAACTTTTTGAGCATTGGCGTGTTTACATAGTAAATTAGTGTCATCAGCAAAAAGAACCATTTTGCAATCTGATGTGGATGATGACATGTCGTTCACATACAATAAAAAGAGTATAGGGCCGAGAATTGATCCTTGGGGTACTCCGCAAGTAAGTGGCTTTGTTTCTGAAAGACAACGCTCAAGTATTTTATTTTTAGTATAGGATATTTCTACCTGTTGATATCTATCTTTTAAATAAGAAGTTAGCCATTGATGTGGAAGTCCACGAATGCCTAAAGAATGCAATTTGGAAAGGAGAATTCCGTGATCGATGACATCGAATGCTTTGGATAAGTCAAGAAAAACACCCTGAGGATTTTCTCCACGGTCTAGAGATGTGGTAACATCGTTTAAGAAGGAAAATATGGCGCTTGTAGTGGAAAAGGATTTCCTAAAACCGTGTTGATCGTCAGAGAGAATGTTATATTTTGATAAAAAATCTAGAAGACGCTTATAGAACAATTTTTCTAGGATTTTTGAGAAAGTGGGTAGTAGAGATATTGGTCGGTAATTTCCAATATTAAGTTTGTTTCCTTTCTTGTGTACAGGTTTCACTTTAGCTCTCTTAAATATTTTAGGAAACACCCCTTCCGATAAATAACTATTAAAAATATTTATGAGTGGATTTAATATAGCGTGGGACGAAAATTTAACAATAAATTCAGGTATGTCATCTACACCTGTTGAAATGTTTTTTTTAAATGAGCTTATGATTCTCATGATTTCACTGGCGTTAGTTTCGGAAGTGAACATAGAATTGGGTACGTGGGTGGATATAATTGGAGGACATTGATTTGGATATATTGAGTTCGTTATTTTACCTACTTCTGAGATGTGAGAATTAAACAAATTTGCGATGTCCTGAGGATTTGTTACGATTTTGCCATCGTTTAGTAAAGAAACATTTTCTTCGCGGTTTTCAGAAGTTGACGTGTAATTTTTAACAATATTCCACATGGCTTTCATCCGGTTGTTCGATTTTAGTATATGCCTGTCGATTTCGATTACTTTAGCTGCATAGACTACTTTTCGAAGAATAGTCTTATATTTACGAAAATAATTATGGAATTCGGGTGGTTTGTTAAAGAGTTTTGAAAGATAATATAAATGGCGTTTGTTTTTTGAAGAAATCCTTATCCCTTTATTTTTTAACAGATCACGTGGAGTGTGAATCTTGTATATCTGAAGACTTGCATTTACTTTGTTTTTTTATCCTTCTGCTGGGACATCCCTTGACATAATGGAGCAAACGGGCAATTTCAGCTCTCTTTATTTCAATTCTTCGTATCAGTCTTCTTTTCCATGCAGGCATCTTTCCATCACAGTGTCTAGCCCTCTTCCCAATCTCCAGTATTTTTGCACCATTGCATCTGGCAGCTGTAAGAGAAGTGCAGTAGATTAGGTTATGCAATTCCTCAAAAGAACACACTTCATTCAAGTATTCAGGAATAACATATGCATTAAGCGTTTCCAAAATCCTCGCGAACTGTCTTGAAGTTTTTTGTCTGGAAATCCAAGGTCTCTTAGTTGGATCTGTACCCTTGTACTCCTGTACAGCTGTCCTGAACAAAACTTGAAGTTTTCTACAATTTCGTCGCTTTTGTGTACACTTGCATTTTCCAATTGGCTCTCTCTGTGGTGAGACTCACAATTCTGGTTTTCATTTGATGGACGAATCATTCCTTTAGTTACATCCCTCTTTATTTCTTTGAAAATGGCGACAGGTAACAATTTATTTCTTACAATAGCTCTTCTCTGATCAGCAATTCTCTGTGCAGTCACTGTTATAGATGAAAATTTTTCCAAAAAAAGCTAGATGCAATTTATCCCTATGGACTGTCATCTCTGTTTCAAGTGCGCATAAGAAATATATTTATCTCTTGAGTCCATTTCATACGCACTCGATGTTTCCCTGCTAAAGTGGTCTCAGGTGAAATTGGGTTACCCCCCCCCCTGAGAAACAGATTCAGCAAGTACGCCTTCAGATGTTGGTTGGCTATCTTCATTAGCGGCTGTAGTAATTTCGGGTTCCCCACTGCTTGCACACCTGCTCCGCAAAGCACCACAATAATTAATAATATTATTATTATTATTATCATTATGGGGGATGTAGGGCTCGACAATATTCAGTTTCATAAGAGCCGTTACGAAACATGACAAAGGAGCTCGTACGGAGTAACATATTAACTCAATAATATATCGCATTTTAAATCCAAAATAGATCTACTCTTCTAGTTGCAACAAAATCGATTTCCAGATACATTCATAAACATACCATTATCCCTCGCCTAATATAGTAAAGGGTAGTTTTAGGCTCTCGGGTTGGGCACTCATCCCGTGGGTCAGCTACTGGTTTGACCGATCCTATGTGTTTCTGAAAAAGAAAGACATTTTATGACACTGGGAAAAACCTAAGAGCCAGGGAAAAATAAAATAGTAATAAAATAACCGATGTTTATTTCCCTCGATTATATTCAGTCGTATCTCCGCCCCCCCCATCACTCCACTTAATTTTACCGTCTCAATGTCTGTAAATTCCGTTGCGTGGCGAAGCCAACCCTTCTTCTCTCTCCGCAGACGCTCGTATCCGTTGCGCTGACGCCACAAAAACAACGTTAAAATCGCTAGAGATTGATCAGACGAAGCACGTGGAACCTCACGGAGCATGCGCCGTGCAACGCGAGAGCGCGTTCGCTGTGGCGGGGAACACAGCCAGGTAAGCACGCGGAGCGCTCGTCGTTTTCTTCGCCAGTGTTCCTCGCGACGCTAGCGATGCTCGTGGCGGTCGGACGGAGTTGATATTACGCGCGCGTTCACAGCTCGAGTGCGACGGGGGTTTGTTTGCGGGAACGTCGCGTGCGAAAACGTTTTGAACCGAACTTGGTTCTTTTCGTTCTAGAACAATCTTAACTGAACTTGCAACCGTCGTTAATTTGCTCTGGAGGTTGTGTTGTGAAATGAACATTTTAGAAATAATTTGTTAAAACTTATTTTATTTAACAATCACACGTTTTTATCGGAATTGTGCTTCTGTGTGAAAGTATTCAACGAAATAAGAAATTGAAAACAAGTTTGGAAAAATAACATTTTCCGAGTGAGTGCATTTTTTAAATTTCATTCTTTTCAACCTTCATTCGAACTCTGTGTGTGAAACGTGATCCCAACTATTGCAACTGGTGGAGTTTCTTCGTTGTGACATTACGAAGATTCTCACGATATTAATGAATTGTGTCAACCCAAGAAACAGGAGAAGCACGTTATTATTTGGAATATATTAACGTATTGTGATTGTGACACCAAGTACGTCCTATATACTTAAATTGTTCTTAGTTCAAGTGAAAACACATTTAGTAGAATAACGTGGATCCTTGAATTACCGATATTTCAGTAAACCAATGGTGGTGTCAAATTATAGTGGTGTATTCTGCAAACCAGTCAGCGTTTAATGCACGAGTTCCTTGGATGAAATCCCCTTCAATTCGAGGACGTGTTGATAGTGAATGACCGTCTGTGACCTTGAGTTCACAAAGCGATTTTGAATCGAGTTTTGTGGTCGACGTGGAGTGATCGTTGGAATAAGTGTAGTGCCGTGTGCTTTTGGATATCGTCGCCATGGGTTGCAACACGAGTAAAGAAGCCATGGCCAGCGTGACGGAACACGCGGAAGCGGCGGCGGCGGCGGTGGGGGAAGCAGCCAAGGGGGCGGCGAGAAAAGCGGCGGACCACGTGGGCAAGGCGGCGGCTGGGGCGGCCGCGGCGGTGGGGGCGGCTGCTGACAGCGCTGCCGATGATGTGGACGAATGTGAGTGCTGTTTTTTTTTTTTTTTAATTTTGGGGATCTCTGGGTTTGCATTCCCTTGGCGACGCCAAAACCCTCTATCCTGTCTGAAGTTTGCCCTTGGAAACACTTCATGATTGGGAGGGTGAATGGGAACAATTGCATTAGCATTTTACTATATTACTTCCTGATTTTTGATCTGTTTTGGGAGTTTGTGTTCGTTTCGCGAATTTCATATGTGTTTTGTAAGTTTCGTCTGACTGCGCAATCTGGTAGTTTGTGGGAATTATTTATCTAAACGCAGACGTTATTGTTAACTCAAATGTTCTCATCATGCATATCATTCCTGAGTAAAATAGCAAGAATAAATGATTTTTAACTTGACGCATTGATCCCACGAAATGTGGCTGGATGTTCATACTGGAGGTATTCTGTCGAATATATACGGAGTGTTGTTTTAATATTTTCTCACCATATTGACTCTACTGGAGAATGTCATCCAACGAGACACTAATATCTGATGTTTGACTTTATTGCCCATATTTCTTGGCCTCAAGTCACCCGGAGAAATCTCAGGGAAAAATGAGTCTTGACGATCTCACAGTGTGACAAACTTAAGACCGGGTTTACTAAGTCACTCTATTACTAAGTTTTTTATGCAGATGTACGATAGAGGCAGTATTAAAGTTATTGCAAAAGGACGATCCAGTCATACTAGTCAAGTTAATTATATCGTAAGACCTTTTCGAAAGCGTGACGACCATAAATGAGGAAACGGTGGAATGACCTCATGAAAAAATATACTTGGCTAGTATGACTACATAGTCTTTGTGTAATGTAGATATAGCTCTGGTTTATGGTTTCTCTTATCTTATTGAACTGTCATGAAATTTCTTGTCAGAATTTGTGACAAAATGAGCCAAGAGTTAGCGCACAGTCATTTTCACTCCATATTTCTCGTTTATAACTGACAATGAGTAATGTAGATCACATTTATCTAAAAAAATATTACGGTAACCAATCGGAAAGGTTTATTAGTGTAAACAACCTAGATGGTGCCCGAATTGGGTTTACTTTTCTGTTGTTGTATTTGTAAATGGGAAATGTAGCTAAGTGCTATGGAAGCTTATCTACATGGAGCCATAGGAGATAGGAGTTGGGTGGTAGGGGCTACTGTTAGTTGATGGGTCGGTTAACGGTGTTTACCAACAACTTGGCCCATGTGGAGGGGTTAGTAGAAGTAGTTATACTCAAGTTATCGAGAGTTTGGACACCAAAAGAACAAAGATGGCGGACCCGAGTGGTGTTTCAGGGCAGCCACCTCCAATATTTTAGAACAAAAACCCCACACTCGTTAAGACTTGGATTGTCGTTTGATATTAAAATCATCGTTTGGTAGCACTTACACTTACCTTACGTGTGTACCAACGCTATGGAAAATACCGTAAAATGAATTTTGTTGAAAGTAGATTAATAAATTAAGATTTCTTGGATAATTTACGCAATGTATTTTATTAATAGGAATATTAATTTTGTGTTACTCTACAAAGGATAAAAAACGAGTATTTTAAGGACATGCTCTCCTAGAGGTATTTTGTCAAGTTTGGTGGTAGTGAATGCAACGTATAAGATGAAAATATCACTAAGTCGAGTAATGTACGACATAGGAGGAATCAATTGAGTAGGTTGGCAGTTCTCCCGAATTTGGTAACTTTTCCGAGGGCAGCTAGACTATAGTAATAGTTAGAGTTATTGATACTAGCAGGTGGTGGATAGAGGAAGGAGGATTCGCTTTTCAGTAGTCTCAGCTATATGAACTGGGATATTCATGTGAAATACTACAATTTTTTCTGACCCTACCGGGATATGAACCCGGGATGACTTGGTGAAGAGCAAGAACGCTACCACCTGAGTCACCAGGGATTTCACTCGGATTTTTTTTTACGTGAAGATTTATTTGACATAAATATTATTTTGTTTAATTTGATTAAGTAAAAACAGTCTTAAGTTCTCTTTACGGAATGCGTCATCTGCGTTTTTGGAAACATTTGTTGCTCAAAATTATTGACAGTATGTCTGAAGACTAAAGGTATTTTGGAAACTTGTCGTGTTGACAGCAGATGCAACGCATGCTATGATTTTCCCTTGACGCACATAAGTATTAAATCAGCCAATGCCTTTTGACCCTTTTTTATTAGATATGACGGATTGGTCCCTTGTTTGCTGCGGGAGAGTAAATTATTATATAGTCCTCCACGAGGTCACATGCAGTTTGTTACTGCTTTTTATAAATAAAAAAGATTTTCGATGTTTGTAACGAACATTTTGTTACCTACCCAAAGTTGGCAACGATCTAAGAATTTGATAACTTTCGGTCAGGTGGAAATGGAATCGAATCCGGGACTTTTCCTTTGATCGCAGGGTAGATCTGGAGTGGAAACGGTGTATAGTTGTGGAAGGCGAACGGGTCGTGGGTGTAGTGATTTACACCCCTGCGATCAAAGGAAAAGTCCCAGGTTCGATTCCATTTCCACCTGACCGAAAGTTATCACATATCTTCTCCACGTCTGGGGTACACGGAAGAAATATATACGAAGTTGACATTTGTTGTAAACATTTGTTGCAACGCCTTGACAGCAACAGGTGAAGCCAGGTGCCCATAATTCGCCAACAATAATTGAGTCACGTTTATGTTTTGTTTACAACATGTGTTTGAAATGATAAAAGTGAAACACTCGTTTAAAATTTGTAGAGTAAACATATAGTGTGATGTGCACGAAAGGGGTAAGTCGAGTGTTTGGGTCATCACTGAAATAAAGTGTGCAATAAATATTTTTAATCAATTATTTGGATGTTTCAGGGTAAAATGTTATTACATTTAATACTTTAATATTAGTTGAATCATATATTTTAATGATTTATTTAACAATTTTTGATTTCAGTGCTCTTTGATATGTATTTTTGTATTGTATTTCCTTATATACAGCCCCATGGGTAAAAACGGCCCATTTTCAGTAAATAAATATTATTAAATATACAGGTTGGGACTCCGTGATCTCTGCCTCTTGTTTAGAAGGGAAGGTGACTAACGTGTTCTACCGAGATGCGTCCTGGGAAAGACCGAGAACTCGTTTGAAGACTGAATAACAGGGGCAGGAAAAACACATGACCTAGCAGGGGTTGAAACTCCGGATCGCCCAGTATCCTTTTACTACTGTCAGGGTATCTAAACTCGTATCAAACTAGTCATCGTAAACGTTTCCTTGTATTTTCTTCAGACTACGCTGCTGCTACTTTGCCAGACTGGAAAGAGAGAGAGGTTTAGTGGGCGACAGGTCACCGCGTATTAACTTCGTGTTTATTTAATGTTTTTTATCATTCGTATGCAATTTTATAACTGAATTAAAAATTGTATTGTATTTTTTTCGTATAAAAAATTGAAACAATAATTATAATATCATATTATTTAGTAATTGATTGTATGTTTTTTCTTAGTGGGAAGTGAAAATATGTTGTGATTATAGCAATATGTTAATAATATTTGACATGCTTACAACATATAATGTGAATGTTTTAAATCTATGTATTGATAATAATTTGTGTCAATATATTGTCCAGGAATTTTTTTTAAAACGTAGATTAATGTTAGGTTTAGTTTAATTTGTTTTTTCAACTTAATAAAAACAACGTATTTGAAGATCAAGAAGCCATTTGGTAGAATATTCGATTAACAACAGTATGCAATGGGCGCTTTAGACGATTTAGGTGATATGCAATCGAAAAATATCTATTTTATCATCCTGCTTATTTCACCATAAGCTACCAACGTACAATTTACGCAGAAGGGTTAATAGAGTCTCTTTTAAAGGTGTTTCCATTGGCTTTCTACGGTACTTCTTTCCTCCCGTAACACTATCCCTCTATCATTTTAAATCTATTAAATTGTACTTAATTACTATTGCAGGAATTGGGTACCTTCTATAGATTGTGTAGTAATAATCATCTTAACGCGGCATGTAAAATTTTGGTCTACTTTCTCCTATTGTGCAATGTCACTCCGCCATGAAATTATCTTTCTGTGATGTTCCACAATATTTTTGCGTTTCTTTATTGTAATTATAATTGTAATTTTCTGATCAATTACTTACGTATATTATATCGAATTCATTCTGTAATGTGATATAGCCGGTTTTGTCATTACAAATTATGGGATAAAACTAGGACTCTTTAAGTTGAGGTTTTGAATGCATTCTTTAGTTCGTAGCTGTCTCTGTGAGCTTGTCTGCTTCAGTTGGCGACCTTGACTTTGCGCCTGTCGTCCGATAGGAAAAAATTCATTTGGACCAATCTCTCTCGAATTCCTTTAACCTTCAATAATAGTTCACTATTCTACAATACTTCACTGCGTTGTCACATTTTCTTCTCGTACGTATTAAAGTTCAACGGCATCGTCTCTTTCTCTCGTAAATTTCTTACGTAGCGCTCAACAATTCAACCAGTTTCATTAATTTTTTCCTAATTCATTTAAATTCAACACAATGAAAAGAAATAAATGAATAATACATTTTCTTTTTAATCATTTAGGAACAAAGTTCACCTACATGGGAAGCTAACAAACGTTTCTTCTACTTCACTAATTCAATAAATTGTTTCTTTGAAAATGAGATCTTTTTGGTAATCAGTAATAAGGTCAGTCAGATACGTGTCCTTTACATGTAGTCTGTGCGTACATTCAATTAATTAATTATTTTAATTGAAAGAATTATTTTATTTTCAATGAATGATCGCAGAGATTTGCTGGTTACGTTTACTTCCTGAAAGTTCGCTTCGGCGAAGACGTTTAATTTTATTTTGGGCATTGGAATTCTGCATCCCAATGTGTGGTTTCGTTCCTCAGGTCTCTGAGCGGATGAATTGTGATATTATGTACAGTCATATGATGGAGTACTCGGTGAAACAATTTTTAATGTAGCTTAAGTGAATTAAATACTTCACAATGGTATCTCGTAGTGAGTAATTATCGTTTCGTGATGTTTATGCGCAGCGTAAACTGTCTGGTAATTCCTGGTACGAAGCTAGTGGCTTACCTAAGCCTCACTCGGGGCTGGAGTAGTTTTCGAGGCCCATATAATCAAGTAATTGGGGGACTCAATGCACAAGCGTGTTTGCATAGCTTCTATGTCCTGATGTATTAAAAGGAATTGAAATTTGAGTTGTATTTATTATAAAGCTCAACTGTTATTTAGTTAACGGTTTCAAGAAATTTTCGGATATTATTTATGATTTTTTCATTTTGTTTTGATGATTACTCAGCCTCTCGGTCAACCGAACATTACCTGAGTTCAAGGTCTCTTGCTGGAATCGACGTTTTATTTTTTCTCTCTGTCTGTTTTGTGTCCTTGTCAGTTCGTATCATGTCCCTTTTATATTTGCTTCCATTTGTTTGACCTCTCTTCTTCTGCACTCACCTCGTGGATTCTCTACCTCGTAGTTCCGTTTTCTGTACTATCTTTGCCCGTAGATGTGGCTGTTCAATCTTTTGCCGAGTGTACCCCGTTACAACCCTCAAGGCGGTAAAATAACTTATTCTATCATAACTTGTATGCTTCCATTATACTTAGTATATTTTGGATGTATTCTTCGAACTCGCCATTCTCTTCCTTTCGGCGTATGTAATCCTCCCAGTGTGTTCCACGTATTCCCCTCCTCTTGAGTTGTGTTCATCTGTCATCGCGTATTTGTGTAACATGGTTGACATCATCTGGTCCTTGTGCACAGATACTCATATCATCTTCTCTTAAATGTCGTTTTGCCCAATAACAATTGAAATTTCCATGTCCTGTGAGGATTTCCAATATCGCTTGTGAAGGTTGGAACAATTTGCTGTTTCTAATGCTGTATGTGACCGAGGGTATGAACCTAAATGTTTGGCTGTCTGTCGGTACCTTGGCTCAACGAATGTCCCAGCATTTAATGAGTTCTTTTCCAGGCTTTTGTCTCCGATGAGATCTGTTTGTCTATCCAAACTGTCTCCTTAATGCGCAACATGTGTTGATCTAGTTCCTTGCAAGACTGATAATGTCTGTGTTGAAACGCTTTTGTACGTTTTGCAGAAATTTATTAAACTTATTCTCTGGTAATGACTTGATTTCATCTCATTATGTCGCAATTTTGCTCTGTTGTGACAGACAGTCCCATTGTAGCGTAGTATTCGCAACATTGCTGCTTATCAAATTTACGAGTTTAAATAATATTTGTGAACCAATTTGAAAGTTCCTTACATGATGAGGTGCGGTAACGTGATGACTGTTAACATGTGATGACTTGCTTACTTTGGACAACAAGATTGATAGAGGTATAGCTGTCAAATTCTGCATAAATTAAAAAATTAATTTCTAATAAAACGTGCTCATTTAAAGATGTATTTCCTTAACCTCCTTTGTGTGTCTACAGTGAGAAGTGTTATTGGATGGTTAATATAGGGTAGCTCACACTGTACTATATTTGGCTCGAACCATGAATTCGGTCGGTAATTCATCTGACTAACGCCCATAAATCCACAGACGAAGTACTATCATCAGCAAGCCTGCGGTGATTTCCGGATTCATTCATCAATTTTATTTTGGAGTAACGAACTAGATTTCTCAAGCAAAAATATAGAAGTGCATTGAGAAAGTCAGATCTCTTCATCAATCTTCATGCAAATTTCTCCCTTCGACGTAAAATAGACACGCAAAATCGTTTAACATTATACGCTATGAGGTAGGAATAGACGTATTTATTTTAGTAATGAAACATATAACCTCGTCTGAATTTCAATGGAATTAAAAAAAACTGGTCAATGTTTAATCAACGAACTCTATCACCTCCACTAAACATTTTCAAAAACGAATCGATGAATGCGATAATAAGGATCCATAAGCGGAAAGCAATGAAACTAACCTATCGACATAAACATGAAAAACTATCACGTTAAGAAATTTTTAAAAAAGACGTGACGTTGTATGTTAACTAAGGCGTGAATTTTGTTCTGTTGTATCATCCCAGCTTGGAAATAAAAAATATCCTCATTATTTTGGTGCGAATGAAATCATTTCCTAGTTAATCTCGGATGGCAAAAAAAAAGAAAAAAGATTTGAATAGACCGATTGTTAAAGATATGTAAATATTTTGACACTATTATATTTCTCTTCACTTATAGCACCTGATGAGGGGCACCTAATGTGGATTCATCGATTGAAACGCTCTTGAGAGAGTTCTGTGAAAGTGGTTAGCGCTTCTTGATTAAATGATATCTAAACATTGACGACAGCAGTTTTACAGGTCTATTAAGCTGGAACAACCTTTATAACACAAATCAAACTAGTGCCACTATTTAGTATCATTTAATTACTCATTAATTATCCAGAAATAAAATTTCTAACAATGTCCAGTTAAAAAAATAAACTGGTTGTGTCAGCGTTGTGTAAGCTGACTCAATCGTTTAATAATACGCTTATTAAAAATAATTCATCAATTTGAAAATTACATTTAAATTAATTATTACTAAATGGCGCAAAAACAATACCTAATTTTTTACAATAACAATGATTTTAAAAAAAATTTCTTTATGTACCTGTGAAAAATAAAAATGTAGCAACATAGTTAAAAAGGGTCTCAATAGAACAAAAACAAAGAATATTAACACAAAACATAATAAAAATTGAGTAATAAAATAAATTGTAATAGAAAAATACTTACTTAATTAATTAAAACAAACTATAAAATAATGCTATATACTCATAAAAAATAAAAACTCACAATGTTTTCAACATAAAAATAAGAATACAATCATACATTACAAAAAAAAAAATAAAAAATTCGAACTAATATAATCATTAATACTTATTGTTAAATTTTCGCAATCTTCCAAATACATGATTTGCAATAAAAAAATAAAATAAACGATCATATTTGAAACTGAGAAAATATGCCTATTAACGATTCTCATGGAAATTTAATACATAAAAAATTGCAATTATTTCCCATCCTCATCAAATAACATATTGTTAAAACATTTATAAACAAATTTGAACTTATGCAATAATAACACCATTCCTAAGATCAAAAAAGCAAACAAAAATGTATAATTTGTTATATTTTGACGTTATATTGTTACAGTAATAAAACAGAAATTGTCTTTGTTCATAGACGATCAATGATATGAATCTAGTTTCACTTCATCTCAAAATTGTAATTATTTAAACACTGTGTTAAGTCAGGAGACATCACTAAATGTTGTTTATAAAACAATTACATCTATTATAAACAATAAAAATTTGTCTCATAATTTTATAAACAATTTGCTGGATGTCGGAAACGAAAAGAAAGCCCGTGATATTTCAAAGCGTCGCAGAAAATATGCGATGCGCACACGATTAAGTGAAGAGAATGTCAACAATGCAAAAACAATAAACATTTAATTTGCTACATTTTGAGGTGATTGTGTTAGGATAGTAAATTTATAAATTTATTGTCAAAAAACAGTACAAACTGCGTATGACCACGTGGAGGAAAAAAAAAACTAATTTACTCTCCGGAAGCAAGCAAGGGACCATCCCATCAATTCCGATCAAGGGCCCTAAGGCAGAGGCGGATTCAAAAATTTAAGCAAAAGTTCCTAAATAAGATAAAAAGTTGGCTGCGAGTTATAATACTAATAGAATGTCAATATGTTTGTAATTTTAAGCAAAAAAAATTAATTTACATGTACAAGTTATTATCGAACTATAGATTATT
>NNCF01126257.1:295198-309076 GCA_002313205.1 Laupala kohalensis | reverse complement strand
TTGAAATAACACTAAATTCACGATTTATTGTTACAATAAACACGCCCCTAGACAAAGCCTAGAGAACCTGTATGATAAATCCGCCTCTACCAGAAGGAAAAACGGAGAAAAACCCGGGCGAGGATGGGGAAAAACCCGGGCCAGGATGGGGGTAAAACGAAATATGCATATGATCATGGCTATGCATTTATTCGAATGGAGTATGCAAATCGTTATATCATAAAAGGTAATTATTTAATCATTGTCATAACTAGAAAACCTCACATAATGTTATTTATAATACAATTTATTCGATAGCTCTTACCTTTTTAAATGGACTTTTTCAGTCCCATCACATTTTGACTGGTATTTGGTTGTCAGTATCAGGTAAAACATATAAAATTTAATAAAAAAAAAATTATTTTGATAACATAAACGACAAATAGTATTATTTATTTATACTTATTGTGTTGTGTGTAATAATTTGTAATACAATTTATAATATTGTATTATTTGTAGTTAAACAACAAAAAAACTACTAATAAATATTGATGTCAACTGAATATTTCAGCAGGCGTTGCAAAGTTAATTTTCCTCTAGGAGAGTAAATGTTCCGACACATTTAACGTTATACTTAAAATACTTTAATTGATATTGGACACAATATTATTCAATATGTAGTGTACGAATATGTTACTGAAATGAAGGGTGATAGTCAAAATTCCCTCTTTTCTTAAAAAGTTGCTAGTAATCTTTTTTGAGGAAATCACATATAAACCATATGATCATTACAATAGTTTTTTTCAGAGAAAATAGTTTCTTCTGAAATTCCCTATCTTAAATTTAATACTTAAAAAAATTTACCACTTCTTAATTTCTAGTTCAAGTGTACAATTCAAGAATTTATTCTTCACTCATTTGAAAATTCATTTTCTTCGTAAGCAAAATCTTTCTAGTGGTTCTACTTCACTGTAGTTGTAAGCACTAAGAGTAACGAGGAACTGAATTACGCTCACACAACTCCGTGTCTTGGTTGCGTTCGCTGACCGCCAGGAGCGCCTGCCACGTTTCGTCAGGTGAAACGTCACTTCGCCACTCTCTCTCCAATTCCTTTAAATTCACGAAATATGACATAACGTTCCCATTAGTCTTCCCACGTTCTCTATCGTTCTGCTTCATTTGTTCATGCTTTCTTTCTTTTCCTTTTATTTCTTTTTCTTTCGTTTTCTTTTTCTCTTTCTTTTCTTTCCCAATCTTCATCTTGTATTTTAAATGTAAATGTTTTTAAATGGTTAGACGGAGGAACTTAGTATCGTCAAAATTAAGGCACTTTAATTATTATTATTAATATTGTATGCTCTAATTCATGTTTCTTTGCTTTGAGAAATTAAACTTAAGAGAAAAAAACGTGAAAAATTACTTTGTCCTCAACGTGGCCATACGCAGTTTATAACAGCTCTCATGACGATCAATTTTATATATATATATATTGTGGCAGAACGAATAAGTCGTCTTTAAATAATAGAGAATATAATTACTTAATTAATGAATCTAAATAAAAACACCTCGGCTAGCTCTCCTCAGGGTTCCACAATACTTAAACGGGGTTCGATTTCTATCCGAAGGAAAGGGGCCATACAATGGTTCCAATCAAGGAAAACGCCAGACAAATAAATCCATTTATGAAAGCTAATTTAATTCCTTAAAAATCTTCCCTTAATTACACATCCCCCAAAAGGCACAAATATGACTTGTGGTCTTTGGACCATACTCTTCAACGTCTAATTTGACGTCATCCCCCAAAAGACACAAATACAACCCGTGGTGATTCAATCATTCACCTTTCACGTCTAAGTGACGTTATCCCCACAAAAAAACACAAATACACTGAATTTAAAAGATTGTCTTATTTAATTAACAAAAAAAAATTTCCTTTTCTCTATGACAATCTTCACACACTGAATTTAAATACAATCTTAATTAACTTAATCTTAATTAACAGGAAATCTCTTTATGTTTTTTACAATTACAAAGCACAGAATTTAATGATGGCTTGAATCCGTTTAAGTTAAAGTCTGCCTGGGCACTCAGGTAGTTTACAGTTCGTGCCTTTTTGCCTGAATTCAAGCCACTTCCTCTTGGACGCTTAAGCGCATACGACGGTGTAGGTCGAAACAATGACCACCAAACGTACTTTACCTCAACAAGATGACCACGCTCGCGCGGTCCGCTCGTTCAAAGGACCAGTGTGGCACCAGCAATAGGAGTGGCCTCTGCAGTCAGCGAGACGTCAGTTTCTCCCCCAGAAACTCCGCTAATTAACGTTCACAGCGTCAGCGTCTGCGCGAACCTCTTCTAGCTCGAAGCTTCGCGTACGAGAAGTCTTTCTGAACGAGTAACCACATGAACTCCTTCCGGAAACTTAGCGGTGAAATTCGCTCAACGGCTGCACGAATCTTTGGAGGGAAAATGTGAGCTAACACAATCTAGATCTCCTCCGAAAAACTGAGTTGAGTGCTCATCTAATCTCCTCCGAAAACTGAGTTGTGATTGAACACATCTAATCTCCTCCGAAAACTTAGTGGTGAGAGAGAAAAATCTCTAAGTCTCAGCTATGAATGAGCACAGACGAACTGCGTCCAAAAATCTAGATGTTCGAAACGAATAAGATGTGTGCGAACTAAACACATCTACGTCTGAACTATCAATGAGCTCGGACGAACTACGTCCAAAAATCTAGACGTTCAAAACGAATAAGATGTGAGTTAACGCATCTGATCTCCTCCGAGAACTAAGTCGCGTGAGCGACGAATGAAACTCGAATGGGCCGTGAACTGACCGTTTGAGTACGAATCGAGAATTGAGAGATGCGATTGAGAACTCAGAATTTGAGTAGCGATTAAGAGTGAAAAATCTGTGTGTCTCCCTTAAATAAGCTTCCTCCCTTCTTCTTCCCCAAAATTTCCAAAATTTTGAATGTCATGTGACCGAGAGTTCCCCAATGCCAAACAAATTTCCCCCTCCTACGCATGGGTTCTCATTGGAACGTTTTAAAGGGGCTTCTAGAACATTCTCAACGACTTTTAAATTTTCAACGCTTTTTTCCAGAAAGTTTGTACATTTCCATGCTCACATCTGGTCGTTGTGGGGTGGGTGAGAACTTCTCCAACCTTTTTGCGAGCTTCGGCACATCTGGGGTTTACGACGAAGGGTATTTTCTTTTACCTCATCCCTTCGCCCGCCTGCGATTTCTAAACCATTATAAAACTTTATGGCATCAAAGAAGGCCGCCGAAACATGGGTCACCGGCCTTGTACCGCGTCACCCTCCAACGAACTTTGAAATTTAAACTCCCAGGCTTATTTTACCAGATGTACTATTTAAATTTTATAAATAATCCCGAAATGATTCAAAACTCACAATATAGTCAGTTTGTACAGAGCTTGTGATCAATGAAGTCAACACTTCTACTTTGCCATTGTCCATAAGAGTGAAATAATATTTGTATCTCGCGTTGTGTTGGCAGGAGATTCGAATTTCTCTAATAAATAATAATAATAATAATAATAATAAATAATGAACTTTATTGTCAAAAAAGCAGTTGAAAACTGCGTCTGACTGCGAGGTCGATAATAAACTTAGTTGGTCTCCGGAAACAAGCAAGGGACGTATTCCATCAATGTCGATCATGGGTCAATTCCGGTCAAGATCTTTGTTGTGTCATTAACTTTTATTTCTTTACACCAAATAGTCGCTTTTGTGATTACTATTAATATTTATATTTTACGTCACTCACTCAGTGATTGTCTACATAACATTTTAGTATTCTTCTCGATGTGCAAATACAGTATAGACACTTTATGTTCAAGATCACGCGATGCGTAAAGTCACATCTTCGCTGCAGTTGAGGACGACAACGTTTCGAGGTTAAGGTTTAGCCTCCTCTTCAAGTTCATTATAATTCATAAGGTTGTAATATCACGTGTATCAAATGTTGATAAGCCAGTAACAAATGTCGTGAGATATGGCATGTCAAATTTTAAAAACATTGATAATGGAGTAAATTCGTGTTAAAATTCTAAAAAGTCTGTACTCTGACGTACAGCACGAAAGAAACTACGCTGATTTACTTATCAGGCTGATTTGTATGTAANTATATATATATATATATATATATTTATATATATTTATATATTATTTCGGCCACTTCCAAGTTCGATAGAGCAAAACGAAAAGCTACTGATACGTATAGTACATTTGACAGAACGTTCAGTCCCATCGAGTAACACGCTTTGAGTAATGCCGACTTAGATTCCCCCTGTACATGTTTAGATGTTACTGATCAATTTAATAACACAACATAAAATCGTAGAAGGCTAATAATGTTCCACGACCTTCCAAAAATCGTCTAACAAAAATCGTAAATGCTTGTTTACAAAGTTGACATTTCCTTTTCGTGTGTAAGAGTTCCTTCGCCGATCCTCTCAATCGTCGTGTTTTCAAAGAGTCTGAAGGAATCTCTCGGATAATGCGGTCGCCATCTCACTGTCTGGCGTCGACGTCACGCGTTGAAGGCTCTACCGTCTATTGATTTCAAGTAGAGAATTTCCTGAGGGTATGGAACACTTTTCAGTTGTTAAGGAAGTTCTCTCGGGTAATGTTAGTCGAGTCATTTGATAGTCTAATTATCTCCTAATGACAATACAATGAGCTCGTCCGTGGCTACGGTGTTAGCGTGGTCGTTCCTCACCAAGTCATCCCAGTGGGGTCAGAAAAAAATTTGTAGCTTTTCACATTAATGTCCCAATTCATATAGCTGTGAATACTGAAAAGCAAAACTTTCCTTCCTCTATCTACCTCCTCCTTGTATCAATAACTCTATTACTAACTACTTCGACTAACCCCTCCACGTGGGCCAAGTTGTTGGTAAACCCAGCTAAGCGACCCACCTATACTAATACCATTCTACCCTCCTACCTCCTATCGCGCCATGTAGACAAGCCCCAGTAGCACGCTACACTTCCCATTTACAAACACTACAATGAAATATTTCCCGCATGCCCAAAACGTGAATGGCAATGGCGGACAGAACGAAAATCTACAACAAAAACTGAAGTATTTCTTCAGAATGTCCGGTGACGTCCATAATTTTTTTTAAAAATCGTTGGTGGAGTAGAAGAATCAGGCATTTAAAAGATTAGGAAAGTAATTCATTTTTGAAAATAAATTGTTTTTCCATAGAAGACAATGTGCTTCATCATAATATTAAATAGTACACACATTGCGTGAGGTGCGTTTGGAGAGGAAATCGACGTACTCGTGCGCCCATGTTGTTCAAAGTTTGAAAGATTAATTCTGTGTTGTCAGAACTACCCTCAGAAGTTTGTGGAATGAACTCACTAGAAATATTTTTAAATTCTTTGCAAGACAGACAAAATTTTTACAGCATTTAATATGCATTTAAATTGTAAAATAGTTTAAATTAAATTTTATGTTTATTTAATTATATTAATTTCACCCACAATAAGAAATATAATTTAAAAGAAAATATGAAATGCTTATTTTATAGCTGCAACATTTCAATGTGTTGTGTTTTCTAAAAAGAACTTTTCAACATATTGAACAAACGTACAATCTTTATCCGTCAAGTAGATTTTAATGGAGAAATATTTTTAAACATAATTGAATTTAAAACTTTATTTTGAAACATTTTTTTCGTTTCTCTATTTAATTCTTTTTGTGATCTTATTTTATGGTTTTGAAAGCTTTCTAAATATTGAGTTTATGTATGAATATTTTGAAAAAGAAACTAACTGGAAAAAATAGTTTAAAAAGTAATTCTGCTAATTTTTTTCGTAAGTGAAAATATGGCACGTTTCATCATTCTGTCTTAGTGTTGGACGACGTACATTTTGTTCCTCTGATAACTAAGTCGTTTACCTCAATTAAATAATGTTAATAATAAGTGTTACAATGAAAATAATTAGAGGAGACGCGCCCAAAATTTAGATAAATAAGAGTCTGAGTACTTTATTTATTTATTCTGTGTTTCGGCGAGGTTCCGATCATGAGGCCAGCTCTCCCACCAAACCGATGACCTTGGAAGAGGGAATTGAGAAGGAGAGATGTTGAGTTGCCCATTGATATTTTAGTATTACTTTCTCATATACAAAGTAGTCTCATATAGAAAGTTTTGTAATCGTGAACCAAATCGAAAGCGAGATTTCGATGGAAATATCCGTTTTCGCGATCCCTGATTCTGAAAAAGTGGTTTTTGGCATAACGTCCTTCCGTCTGTGCGCAGCGTTTCTGAGTAAACGGATGAATCAATTTAATTCACATTACGTAATAATAATAATAAATTTATTGTTAAAAAAACAGTACAAACTGCGTATGACCACGTGGAGGACAATAAACTAATTTACTCTCCGGAAGCAAGCAAGGGACCATCCCATCAATTCCGATCAAGGGCCCTAAGGCAGAGGCGGATTCGAAAATTTCAGCAAAAGTTCCTAGATAAGATAAAAAAATTAGCTACGACATACAATACTAATAGAATATCAACATGGTTTTGCACCACTAGTTTCTTTTCCTCCTGTTCCCCTTTGTACCGTCCATTCTTCATATCCTCTCCATTTCGTACTCCCGTGCTCATCACCTGTGATATGTCGTATTGTCATCGCCCCTTCATCTCATCGCTACTCCAGTTCCTTGCGTTTAGCTTCCCTGTTTCTGACTGTTTTCATATCTAACATCTTCTTTCCTCGTCATTTACTTCACACTCGAATTCCACCTCTCACACAAGCATCTTGGCTCATCGTGGTTAATTTTATGCGAGCACTTCTTTTAATTTCCGTGTCTCGTAAGAAATTCTAACTTTTTACTTTTTCTAACCACTTTTTACTTCTTCTTTTTCAACAAATTTCACGTCCCTGACGCTGCATCCCAAAGTATTCCCAAAACGTTAATCAGTGCAGTGACCTGATACTAATGCGCTTGAATATGAGAAATTGTAAGATGAGGGAAAATACGCTAGTTTAATATACAGGTTAGCCAACCTACGGGATGAAATAGTAACAAATGTTAATCCCTTGGATATACAAATGCATTTTCCTATGGCGTTGTATTAAATGTAAAATTCGTCCCTGTACTATTAAGGAAGCAATAATTGTATGTACGCATTATGACATATTTTTGAATGTTTTCTCGTGAACGTCTCGAACGATTTTGTTGAAATCAACAGAATAGAGGTAATTTGGTATAAAAATTGATCTAACGTGGTGTCATTTCTCAGTTTGATTGTTTTAATATGCGAAAATATACATTATTGGTGCCAAAAAATAAATATCTCGTTTACTTAGAATGGGCCGTGTAAAAATTCCTCGAATTCCTGAAGCAAATTGGAAGTTAAATATTTGTTATCTTCTGTGTACTCGCTAAATACTAGGAGACTGAGTGATAATTCCTTGCTATTTCTTTACGCTCTGAATTGGAAAAATCCGAGCGAATTAAATGGACGTGTGAAGGGGGATAATTGAAAAGAGAGGAGAAAGAATGAGTATTGTAATGAATCAATAATAACACCGACTAAAAGAAGAAAACCAATTGTAGCGACAATGCAAGGACAATCCACATTAATGAACTAATGGCGACTGTAATTTTGAAGCGCGAGAATCTTGTGTGTTAATCGCTGGGTTCCCGCTTCTTCATTCACATCGAATTTTCAGTTTGGTTCGTAAATATCTCTTGAATCCAAAAATTGATATTAATAAACAAAAATATCCGTTGAACATATGTAGAAAACATGTAAATAAAAAAGTTATCTACAATAACATGTTTAGAAAATCTTTTAAATATTACAATTCATCTTTTTTTCCATACCATTGCTATAATACTTCCAAAATAAGTGATTAAATTTCAAATCTATTTTCCAGAATGCTATTATTGTTTCTTATGATAAGTTAAGGTTTTTTTGTACTCAAACTTGTCATGGTTGTGTACAGAAATTGCTATTAATATTGCCCTATCCTAACCCGGTTCTTTCTCCGATTTTCCTCCGGGGGGGGGTGAATTTTATATGCAAACTCTTTAGGCTTTTGCGTAGAGGTGGTAGTCTCATAAATACTAGTTTTATATTTAATCTAGAATTTTTGAGTTATTTAATACCTACGATTTTTTATACAATATTTTCCGAATAACTAAAAAAATTGATAATTACAGATATTAGCGAAAAACTTTTTTTATTTTATTAAATACAATTTTTGTGGTATTCTGTTGATATTGTAACACACAGCTAACTTTATTTATTCTTATTTTAAGTGTGTGCTGTAAAGTTAAATGCGTCATCCCTTAGGACCCTTCATTGTAATTGATGCGATGGTCCTTTGCTTTTGCTTCCGGAGAGTAAACTAGTTTGTCCTTCTCGTGCTCATACGCAGCTTGTAACTTTTGCTGTTTTGACATTATATTCATTTATTTAAAATAAATCACAATGCGTTTTTCATAAAATGAAGGGGAAATGAAGAAAGACTGTCTGCGACACTTTGCTGAGAAGCTACACAATAATAAACTAAAGTAATTTATATGATAATTTTGGAAATAATTTAATCAAATATTTCTGAGTCATAGTCCGTTATAAAATTATTTTTCAGTGTTTCCTTCAACAAAATACATTGTTTGTTTGTGTCCCGATTCTTAATTTTTTATGTTTACCGGTGTCCAAATTTAAATTTCTTTTTTTAATGCAGCGCTGTGGCGTTTCAAATGAGCTGGAGCGAAGACAAAAATAAGTTACTATTAAACAGCTCCGTCGCAAGTGTAGTCCGATGTTCGCGTGGGAGGATATCTGCCAGTGGGTCTGTGGGTCGTCGTAAAGCTCTCGCATTCGATTGGCGACGAGGCGTTCCGCGCCTGGCACCGCTTGCCTTCCCAGACACCACGATACGCGCGCTGCCTGGCGGCCATCTGACACATGCACCGGCATTGCACTCGCCAGCGCTTCCGTTTTGTTGAATCCGCTCACAAGCTCATGTAGTATAGTTCCCACGTATTCAATATTGCTATTCCAGGGCTCTTGATATTAATTTTAATTATAAAGTATGTGGTAAAATTATTTCGGAAATGTTACGTATGAAAATTTTAATTTTTGTTCATTGTTTTTTGTTTGTATCGTATAACAGTCATGTAGTAAAGATACGTAAGTTTAATATCTACTGAGATTGTACACTAAATATTTGTAGTGTGAAGTCTACGAAAGAGATCGTGAGAAAATGGTAGACGTTAATAATATATTTATCTGACGTATTTGTGTGTCAACAACGTAATTATGAAATGCTTATTCTTTTCGTCGTAAATCTCTCTAACAATAATCACTTCTTATGCCTCATTTCTTATATTAACACATTCTTAAAATTTCTGACTTTTCTTACCACAATAACCGCGGAATATTCTTGTTCATTATACTCTCGGCTTCTTCGATTTTGCTTCCATAAATCCTGGTTATTGTGTTATAAATTTTCCTTGAGTAAACTATCCACAAATACTGGTTCAACTTTCTAGCGCTTGTTTTTTTCTTTTCTGAAGATTTACAATGCTGCTCACTCATTATTATTTCCCTTCAATAATTGAAAACACATTTTACATCGTTCGGTGGCACTCAGTTTAGAGAGATCGTTCTAGGGTTTTACCAGGAGAGGGGGTGAAACCGCCAAATATTTCACATTTTAATTAAGAAGTCCTTGACATTTTGTTCGCGGTTTGTAAATAATGTAATTATCTATTCCTATGTACCTAAAATATTGTTCTGTCTGATCTTAAACTATAAAAACCGCGTTTTCTATTTACTGCGCTGAGCGTGGACAAATATTGCATTGCTACCCCACAGCACCAGGAGAGTGTAGCGAGTGAATGGAACAATTTTGATATTGTAGTATTTGTAAATGGGAAATGTAGCGCGCTGTTGAAGCTTATCTACATGAAGCGAAAGGAGTTAGGTGGTAGGTCATTGCTAGTACGTGGGCCGCTTAGCTGGTTTTACCAATAACTTGGCCCACGTGGAGGGATTAGTAGAAGTAGATGGTAATAGTTAGAGTTATTGATACTAGGAGGAGCTGGATAGAGGAAGGAAGGTTTCGCTTTTCAGTAGTCACAGCTATATGAAGTGGGACATTAATGTGAAAAGCTAAAAATTTTATGGCCATCGGGAATCGAACACGGGATGACTTGGTGATGAGCCACAACACTACTACCTGCTCCACCGATGGGGCGGAACATTTTTGATGATTGCAGAATGCACGATTCGGACAAAGTATTCATTCCTGCAAATGCTGACGAAACACTAGTCGAATATAAAGTATTACTAATGTATCAGCAAACAACCTTTTCGTATTTATATAGATAAAATGCAATATTACCTGTTCATCATTATATAACCAGTTGACGAAATGTCATCCAGCATCTTAAATATTATTTTTCTTTTGGAAATTCGAAGTACAACTCTTCTTTTCATGTAAGGAGCTTTCAGACGAAGACAAAATTTGCAATAAACTCATAGCATCTGTTATGGATGTGTTATCCAGAAACTAACCTAACCTCAACAATGCCCAGTGCAGTCCCTCCTCTAAGAAAATTGTGAGAGCAAAATCCGGTTGCTCGCAGTGCGTGGAAAATGCGCCCCGACAGACAGAAGGAACAAACATATCTCTGCAGTGGTGCAACTTCACTGACAATCCGATCAAAATTCTTGCACTCGGGGCGCGTCAGTGCACGTTCATAGCCGTAAATGGAAAACGCCATAGACACCATTCGGAAGAAATACATCCATCATATAATACCTGTACTATAATACTTTCATCCTATAATTTCTTCAACATCGTTTGAGTCATTCGCGAGGAAAATTCCGAAACAAATATACAGACTAACAATGTCCTTCAGCAATAACCTTCGTGAGACAACGGTGCTTTCAGCCACCGCTTGCCAAAGGACCTAGGTATGTCAGCTTTCTCATCACCTGTTACTATTTCATATTATATTGAAAATTATTAACTTTTCAAAGAACAAGGGGTAGGTTGTTTTTAAGAATGTTTTAATTTATATTTATTTTGTATTTTATATTTTGTAATTTTTTGTAGCAGTGAAGATGGCCATCATGCGACCGAAAGGGTCCTATGCATAAATAAATAATGACAGAATGACAAAATCTTTTACTACTTATACGAATAATGAACATCGTAATGAACCTAAATCTGTCAACATCAGACGAATTCCTCCAAAGACTGACAATGATTGGCGTCATAGTAAAATAAGGAAGCGTCGTGCGGCCCTCAAAACATTCTTCGTGTTTTCATGAGTTATAGTACATTTTACATCAAATTCTTTATCACACTTTTTCGGGCACAACATTGTGTTATAAATGGTGTCAGAATTAATATTTGACGAAACATGTCCAGTGAGAGAAAATAGTGCTGGAAGCTACTCCGTCGTACATTGCGGAGTGATAACGTTTTATTATATTACGAAACATCAAAGATTTCTTTTATCAATACAGATAATTAATTAATTTTCGGTCTAAAATTAATATAAATTTGTTGATGAGAATCAAAATTTCGCGTTAATAATAAGTAAATAATTATGACTCATTAGTTTTACTCATCGGGCAGAATTTTTCAAATTCCCCTTCCGTGCCGGTCCGATCGATCATGAGTGTAAAGAGGAGTGTCATGAGTGTGGTGTAGGATCCTGTTCTTGACGCGCAGAGATGAAGGGAAAGGGGACCGCGCATGGGGTTGCTACTTTTTTATAATCCATCAATCGGAGAAAACTGACTGCGACGAGGAAAGGGGCAGGGAGGTGATGTTATGAAAAGAAGATAACTTAAAAGGATAGAAATAGAACGATCGGCAGAGGAATTTGAACTGTTTTAAATTTCGAATAACAAAACGAACATTTCAATTTACGTTCAGTCCTTTGAAATAATTTATTTCTCCTTCAGGTTGAAGAAAGTGTTTAAGTTTGTTATAAGTGTGTCTCGTTGAGGTGGTGGATTTGGGCACCTCATGATGTTAGTTTGGGAGTGCGTAAGACGCGCAAGTGAGTTGAAGATTGTCTTACTGATGATAGTGACTGAGCAGATAATGAAGTGAAATGCCTTGAAATATTTCAGTTATGCGTAAAACGCCCGACGTGTAATTTTATTCTTTATTTAATTACTCTTATATTTACTTTATTTTTACTTGCGTAAAAAAATTGTTACATTTAAAAATGAGAGTATTAATTTTTTTAATAGTTACATATTTTAGTCTTCACTTTCTAAATTCTCAGATTTTAGAAACTATAGGATAAGCTATAAAATATACATATCATTAATAGTTCTTATATTTTTAATGTTAGATGGAATGTCTTGGATCTTGTGTAATCTTCAGGAAGTGACAAGTCTCTTACTGTAAGAGTAGATCAAGTGTTAATAAAAGTGGTCAAGACCAGCATTAGTCGAATTGGCCACTTTAACATGAAGTGTTCAGAATTTTCACAAAGCCAGTAACGTGGAGGATTGAAAAACATTTTGTATTAATATTTCTTTCTAAGATGTATTTGCATTCAAACAACTTTTCGTTATGCGTATATTTCTACACGTGGAGAAGATATGGGATAATTTTCGGTCACGTGAAAATGGCGATGAGCCGGGAATCGAACCCGGGACTGCTTCTTTCATCGCTGGGGTATTAACCACTACACCACCCGTTCGCTTTTCACAACTGTACACCATTTCCACCCACCATGTTTAGTTTTGTTCTGGTTATAATGAATTTGTCTGCAAGAGGAAGCCTTGAAAGAGTGTTTGAAGAGATTCATTGGAATATCATTTATATTTTAGAACAGATGATTATTCAGGACCATTCCAGAATGACTTAGACTTTTGTAGCAAAGTAGTAGAAACGTTTAAATGATGGATCTTATTTCAAGTGTTGCGTTGGTGAGCAAGAGTGTCTTATAAAGCCAGGGTGGTTTTTAATAATTACCACCACTGTTTTTTGTAGATGATAGGAAAAGTTAGGTTAGGTTCCTTAAGTGTGGATCACGGATATTTGATTGACATATTATTCGAATTATTTTCTTTGCTTACTGAATGGTTGGATGTTCTGTGTTGTGTCTCCCTAAAATATGATACCGTACCGTGACTTCTTCATGCACTTCTTCCGTCTCCTACTCTCTGCTTTGCTCGTTTAATTGTAAGAATTAAAAATACATTTGAATCCTTCGGTTTCTCCTAATATATGGAAGGATCCCGGAAGTTAATTATAAACGAAGGTAAAATAAATAGATTAATTATTTTCGTGTCACTTAGTCCTCTTATTGATGCCGTTTTCTAGTGTCGTGTCTCGTCGTGAACGCGTGTGGGCGTTGGCGTGAAAGAAGCACTTTTTCACTTCGATCTTCAAATAGAACTCGGGAATGACGTCGGGGAAAAACCCTCTCGGAAACGCGATTCATCTTTCATTGATTCACACTTGTTTTTCTCTCTCTGCTCCCGAGTTTCCTTGTTTTGGGGGGAGAGGGAGACAGAGCACATTGATAATTTTAAGCACTCTATGGTCTAAATGCCAAACAGTCGTAAAATTGTCCATTTTGCTAATTATGGGTATTATATTTGTTTTTCTCATGTTTCCTATCTTTTAGATACTATTGTTACGGTCTCAGTTAACTCAGTCTATCATTTAAGTGATTTATCATTTTTACTTTTAATTAATATAAATTACTCATCGTGATAATTACTATAATTACTCATAGAAATCTCTTAGATTACGGTGAACCTCACCGCCAGGTAACAGATTAATCATGTTACGTCGAATGAAAATGGGAGACGGGACCGGGATTCGAACCCGGGACCTTGAGCTCAAGGTC
>NNCF01126257.1:279734-289970 GCA_002313205.1 Laupala kohalensis | reverse complement strand
CGGCGTACTACCAGGCTTCCACACCACGTGGTCTCGTCTGCTCTGCTTTCCCCTCGAAAACGGCGTCAAAATGTTCGAATCGAACTAATGCTTTTCGAAAATAGGTTGTAGCTTCACTTGGAGCTTTTCCAAACGATACTATGATTCTTTGCGTTCGTATTACTTCGACCGTCCTTTCTCTATTCTCGAGTATTATAAAAAATATATCATGAAATGATATGCGCTGGAATTTGATCTTCGTTCTTACGGCAATTATACAACTTCGCTAATCAACTTTGATTAAGAAATGTTTAACCGGTTCAACTTCCCTTTTGACTATTAAATGCCACCTGTGATTAAATTCCACTCCTCACGCTGATATTCTCCGTGCTTCTAAAACCCACACGTTTACAATTACCTAAAGCGAACCGTCTCTTCCAATCTACCACGAACAATTGAGAACCATCTCTTCCAATCTACCACGAACAATTGAGAACCGTCTCTTCCAATCTACCACGAACAATTGAGAGTGAATCTTGTTTCCGGCTTTCCACCTAAACACTAGCCCCCACTCCTTTCTTATGCCTCGTTTATTTCGCCAATCTGATCGCTTCCTTATTATTCACTTCACTGGCTCAGCCAGGTGCTTTCATGATCTCTAGTTCCTCTCGTATTTCACTCAAAAAATATTCCGTCGCTTCGTATCACGCTCAGAATACACCCCTCTCTCGGCGCTACATTCAAATGGACGTTCTACGCATTTTTGTATAACTCGGCCATTACATCCCCTATAAAATTCTAATAAATACCAAATGATTCACTAACGAATCTGGATCGTTAGATAACCCCCCTCTCTAATTAGAAAAAAATTTAAATTTTGTTTACACCCTTCAAAATAGAATAATTTTTTCTACAACAAAATCTTCCTACATAAATTGTTGCTATTAAACGGTTTATTGTCTCCTCAGAATTGTTCCAAAAAATAAAAAATAAAAAATTATTACAATATGTCCATGTCTCTGGATCATGCACAAAACCTAACCAAAAATATGCATTTCATTCTTTTTACATCCCAGATCACAAACTGTGTCCTACACATCTCCTACACATCTCAAAACATATCTCAAAATCTGATTTGGCACCATCAGACTTTCATATTTTTACAAAACTTAGGGAATTTCTGAGTGGAAAGCCCTCGGAGAATGATGACTGGTTAAAAGAAACTCTTCATATTTTCATTTCTAGTAAAAGTCTTGTTCATAAATAAAGTTTCTCTTATATTATTATAAAACGGTTCTTACTTAAAAAATTACCCTCGTGCATTTGTCCCCAACATTGAAAGATATACACATGATTTTTTATTAATGCAACACAATTTGTTAAAAAGAATCTTATATTTTACATTCATAAATGGGTCATAAGGTGTTGCATAACTTGAAAACTAAATTTTCCTCAAATCAATTAGTTAAGATTTTAAGGTATCTTAATTAACTGAACAGTTCGTAATATTTAAATGATCTCTTCCACAAGATAGGAAAGAAAACAGTTTTATCTGTTGCTAGGTTAAGTAATAATCTGTCGCTGGGGAACTCTCGGCAGTGTTTGTACGTTCAACATGTGATGACAGGACGGTCTCATAAAAAAGACAAGAGGAACATTTCCAACACGAAGCGGACCCCACCTATTATTAGTCATCCGCATGAATTGGCAGCACTGGTCACGACATCTTTCGTGTCCAACATCGTGCCACCCCTACCCGTAAAACCACTTAGGACTGATTTCATGCTCAGGATGATCACGGACACACTAACGAAGTGACCTTATTTATTTTAGTGTTAGCAGAGAGTGATGTTTTATTCTAAAAAATATGAATGTTGTTTCACTAACAAAAGCTTTTTCTAATTCCTGTTGTTTGTAGTGACGTTTTATGTAGTTTCCAATTAACTTTTTTTTCCAAAATAACGGACACACCAAAATGTTTCTTTTCGGGCAGACGCTGTTGTAACAACGTTCTCAACAGGTGATAATTTTCCCTATCTTACTTTTTCCTTTTCTTCCTTAATTTTTAGAAAATTATTAATATTTACAAATGTAGTTATAGTTCGAAAGATTTGTCATGAACGTTTACTCTTGTTGTAGTATTAATATTTCTCGGATTTAGTTATAGACAGAAAATTGATAGTTCCATTCCTAAGGCAGACCCATGATCGGAATTTAACATTTCAACATACTCCAAACGATAAAAAATAGTTCGACACGTGTTATAGTATTAACATAATACCAACAAATATTGTATTTAATAAAACAAAAGAGTCATTTTACAAGTACGTATTATTATCAAACTAAAAATCATTCAGAAAGTATAGTTGATGATACGTAACTATTAAATAACACTAAATTCACTAAAAAATATTTCAATAGATAGCGTCCCTAGACAATAGCCTAGCGAGTATTTATAAAAAATCCGCCTCTACCCGAAGGAAAACCGGAGAAAAACCCGGGTCAGGATGGGGCTGCAGAATTTATGAACACAATCGTGTCAGGGTTGAGTACATATACAACTAAAATTATATGAATAATATAATAATATAATATGAATACAAGCATGCAGGAAAATACTTTTGAAATGTTGTCAGATATTTTGAAAGTACTACAAGTATGGCGTGATAAAGTACAAGACAGCTTTAATCTTTATTAAAATCAATAAGTTCTTTTACAGTGTATAATAACTGTGCAGAAAGTAGCTTTTAACCGCGGATTGAAAGATATTCAATTTAATAATGTTGTTTATATTTTTGGACAGGAAATTATATAGAACAATTACCGAATGATACGGTCTTTTTGGCAAAGTTTGGTTGACACTCTCGGACGATGAATATTATTGCTATTGCGAGTATTGTGTTCGTCAAGAAAACTGTTTTGTATGAAACAAGGGTGGTGCTTCAGGAATTCGGTCTTAACAAACACGACAGTTTCATAAATATAAATGCAGGGAAGTGTTGAAATATTTAATTCCTTTAATAAAGGTTTACAAGAGATTCGGGCGTGAGATTTACAGATTATCTGAACAATCCTCTTTTGAATTATGAAAGTTTGGACGCTCTGCCCGGAATTGCCCCTGAAGATAACGCCGTATCGTAAATGGGAGTAAGCATTTGCAAAATATACGCGACGGGAAATATGTCGACTTCCAGTATTAACTAAAATTCGTAATGCGTGACACAGTTTACTTAATTTGGAATTAAGATTGTCAATGTGACAATTCCATTTGAGATTGTCTTGAATATGAAGACGTAAAAACTTTGTGTTAGTAACAGTCTTTAATTGTGTTCCGTTTAACAAAAGAGAAACCTGGGGTGAAGATTTTGTGATACTGTTATGAAATAACATAGACAATTTTTTTGTCAGTGTTCACAATGAGGTGATTTTCATGGAACCAAGCCGAAAGGTTAGACAAAACTCTTTGAGCGTTGGCGTATTTACATAGTAAATTAGTGTCATCAGCAAAAAGAACCATTTTGCGATCTGATGTGGAAGACGACATGTCGTTCACATACATCAAAAAGAGTATAGAGTCGAGAATTGAACCTTGGGGAACTCCTCCACTAAGTGGCTTTGTTTTTGAAAGGCAACGATGAAGTACTTTATTTTTAGAATATGATTTCGACCAGTTGACATCTATCTTTTAAATAGGAAATCAGCCATTGATGCGCAATTCCACGAAAGCCAAAAGAGAGTAATTTTCAAAGAAGAATTTCGTGATGAATGTGACGAAAAAAAGAATAAATTCGGGTATATAATCTTTACCTGTTGAAAATTTGTTTTTTTAATGAACTGATGATTTTTATAATTTCACTGGCGTTTGTTTCGAAAGTGAACATAGAATGGGTCACGTGGGTGGATATATTTGGAGAACATTGGTTTTGAGATATCGAATTAGTTATTTTACCTACTTCTGAGAAATAAGTATTAAACAAATTTGCGATGTCAAGTATATTTGATACGATTTTGCCATCGTTTGGTAGGGAAATGTTTTCTTGGCAATTTTCAGGTGACGTGTAATTTTTAACAATATTCCACATGGCTTTGGTCCGGTTGTTTGATTTTAGTATCTGCCTGTCATTTTGCATTACTTTAGCTTCATAGACTAATTTTCGGAGCATAGTCTTATATTTACGAAAATAATTATGAAATTCGGGTGGTTGGTCATAGCGTTTTGAAAGATAACATAAACGGTGTTTGGTTTTGTAAGATATACTTATCCCTTGGGTGATCCATCAATTGTATTTTTTTGTGTTAACTAATTTGTGTTTTATTGGATGGCTACAGTTGTAATGTTTTAGGAATTTTGAAATAATTGTATTGAATTTGTAGTCGGTTTTTCGGCAATTGTAAACATCTTTCCAAGTTTCCTCATGCAAGTAATTTGTAAATATGGATAAATTTGTGTCGTTAAACTGTCATGAATTCGGAGAATAATAATTTAGGTATTTCCAATTCTTACTACTTTAAGTTGAATCAGAGTATAGAACACTGAACTGTTGGCTGAACGTTAAATTGTTAGATCCCAGTTAGGTCATACTTCTACAAGTCACTCCCACTAATATTGCTAAATGTATGATGAGTTTTATTTACAACTGCGTCATTATGCTTTTGAAAATGTAATGTTTCGTTCAATTATTTTCTTAGGTATTTGAAAACTTCGCACGATATGTGTCTTTTCTCCATTTAATTTTATGATCGGTTCTCTATTGTTTGTCATTGTAAGTCGAACCACGTTGCTCGAGCTTTGTCTCTCGTTACAATATTTTAACAAAATTTGTCACAATTTTCAAGTGTGAAATGTACTACACTTAACGTCCATTATATAATCTAATTAAATAAATAATTAATAACTTACGACCTTCTATGGACTTTGAATAATTAGAATTTTTTTTGCAGAGCTTACTACGTTGCGACATGGATTCAAGTCGTCGTCAGGTGATCAAGAAATAACAAATTATATCAATAAACATAACAACAGGACAAATGAACAAGATATAAACATAAATATACACAAAATATGTTTACAAAAAATAGGAGAAAAACAAACGTGTTATATTGAATTTACGTTCAGACACTGAAAAACTATCTGATTTTCACAATACAATATTATAACATGTTTTTTTCTGCTTTTTTGTATACATATTTTGTGTTTTTATTTATGTTTATACGTTGTTCATTTTTCCTGTTATATTTATTGTTATAATTTGTTATTACTTGATCACCTGACGATGTCCAAATCGAAACGTTGTGAGCTCTTCACAAAAAATGCAAATTATTCAAAATCCATAGAAGGTCGTACGTTTTTAATTATTTATTTAATTAGATTTTCAAGTATACTCTGACTTACTTTAATTTTTAGTCCTACTTCTCCATTCAATCACTAATGCTACATTATCAGTCTTGGGAAATTAGCATTTCAATGTAACTACGGTTTCGTACATTATACAGTGGAAACTCTTTATCTCGAAACGTGTTGACTCGAAATCCTCTCTAAGACGAAGAAATTAGCCATTCCCTTGCGTTGAAGTACAAAAAACCCTACAACTCGAATTATTTAGACGCTATAACTCGAACTGAATATGATTTCCCTATGATGTTCTATCCACACATATCACGCTCTCTAATTCGAACTAAAAATCTAGCGGACTCTATAACTCGAAAAGAAGAAGCAATATGAAAATTTCGCGGTCTCTGTAAATCGAAATTATTTTCGCAAGACTCTCTAACTTCCAGCAACAATTTCGTTGTCGTCAATAATCAATTACAAGAAATGATTTCGTACTTTCATTAAACGTTGTATTCATATCGAGAACAATATATTTACTACCTTGTTTGCAATCAAAAATACAATTGACGAAGAATGAGTTAATTCCTTGACTCAAAAGAAAATTACAGATTTTTTTGAATATGTGCGTATTTTCAAGTTGTTCCTTTGCCATAAAACAATCTTTATACATGTAATTATGTACAACACAAATGTAGTAAATTAAATCTCATAAGTGAATTTTTTAATTTGTAATGACTTGAATAACATATGCCTCTATAAGTCGAAATTAATAATGTTAAAAACTCCTCATCTGGAAGTCGTCTCGAAAACTCGTTAACTCGGAACTTATAACCTTTCCCTTGAAGTTCGAGTTACCGAGGCTTCACTGTACAACGAGATGCAACCCGCATAACTTCACCACGATGCGTCGTTATGTGGGAAGATTCACTTCGCGACACTAATCTGTCTCTGCGATCGATCTTCTGCTCTGACGTATCGATGTCTTTGGCAAAAAAGTCGATGCAATAGAAATAAATGAATACGATAAATTCCCATTTTCTATTCCATCAATTGCAGAACTCCAATAAATTACTTGCAGGAAAATGAGTTTGGGGAAAGCGCACAAGAAGATCCGTTAGTTTGGTATAATCATATCTTGCAGTTCGACTCATGTCTTGTAGTCATGATTTAGAATTTTCCGAGAAATACTCATTGAACCTAACCTCTGCATTATAATTAAAAATATAGTTCAGATATTGTCTTCCTTTATGGTATATATTTTTTTGGCGTGTAGATAGAATCTAGATAGCTGTGTCCAACTATTACAACTGCGGTTGTTAGCAGCAGCGGATGAACTTTTCAAACGCCACTGCTATATGAACTGAGACGTGGAAATGAAATGCTACACATTTTTCTGCCCTCACCGGGAATTGAACCCGGGATGACTTGGTGATGAGCGAGCACGCTAACACCGTAGCCACGGAGGGGCTTACAGTACGTATTTTATTAAATAATTTTTTTTTAAAGAATTAAATCCACAATTGCAGCCCTTGGTCCCTTGATCGTAATTGATGGGATGGTCCCTTGCTTATTTCCGGAGAGTAACTTAGTATATTTTCCCCCACGTTGTCATACACAGTTTGCAACTGCTTTTTTTACCATAATGTTTATTTAAATCCTCGAGGAAAGACAGAAATTATAATTTATATGTTATGAGAAGAAGTAAACGTTACAAAATTATTAAAATTGATGGATAATTTTAATTATGTTATGTTGAATGAAAATGGGAGACTGGACCGAGTTTCGAACTCGGGACCATGAACTTAACGCGTTCATGCGCTTACCAACTGAGCCATCTCGTTTTAATAATATATTTTTAAAATATAATTTTAATTTTTAATATAATAATTGGATAATTTTATAAATAAGTGACATAATGCTTATTTTGTCCGACAGTGGTGGCGTAGACATCTATGCTCCCAATGTATGTCTGCGCTGGAGTATACGGGTTAAATCTCTAACTCCACCGACTTGCAATTTCTCGTCCAAATTCGATTGTGCACTTTACTTTCCGCTGTAACCCAACAAGTCTCCTTCCCAATTCTTCGTCGAAATCATACGGTTATGTGAAAGAGCAGGTCTCATGATCTGAACCCCGCTACTTGTCATATAATACAAAAGTGTTTCCTTTTTTTATGACTATTTATGGAACTATTTCGCCACATGAAAAGTGGCATTTCGTCAAAATTATTTCTATTTAACTATAAATATATTAGTTTTTTATTTATTCACGTGTAAGCATGTTTATTCAAATCTAATTTGAACATTGTATTCTTCACATAGTTTATCACGATAAAAAGATTTAATTACATATTTATCTTGTCCTATTTCGTGCCAAAGATAAGATCGAATCATAATTCCAGAATGCCTTTTGGCACGGAACGAGCGGCAACCCGCGTCAGAAACGAGATAGTTGCGTGCTAATGTTGTTCTCCGTAACTATTAGTCCGCTTTTTGCTTTGTTTGTTAGTGAAGCAGTACCGTTAATAAATGCCACGCGAGACCGTCACAGTAAGCAAGAGTCAAGGATTAAAGCGGAGCACTTCAGACGTCCTAAGTACAAGAGCCAACCTTATAACTATTAAACAAATTCCAATTCTTACATTATAAGTAAGAATTACCCCATCCTGGCCCGGGTTTTTCTCCGTTTTTCCTTCGGGTAGAGGCGGATTTCTTATACAGGTTCTCTAGGCTTTGTCTAGGGGCGTGTTTATTGTAACAATATATCGTGAATTTAGTGTTATTTCAGTTCTTAAACACTATACTCAGAATAATCAATAGTTTGATAATAATTTGTGCATGCAAATTTTTTGCGTTAAATTACAAACATTATGACATTCTATTAGTATTATAACTCGTAGTTAACTTTTCATCTTATCTAGGAATTTTTGCTTAAATTTTGTTTTTGAATCCGCCTCTGCCTTAAGGCCCTTGATAGGAATTGATGGGATGGTCCCTTGATTGCTTCCCGAGAGTAAATTAGTTTATTATCTCCTCGTGGTCAAACGTAGTTTGTAACTGTTTGTTTGACGTTAATTTTCTATGTTTTATACAAAAAATGCATACCATGAATGAAAGCAACTAAAACATAAAACCATTTATTTTCTGCTGGATTAGCAAAATTTGGTTTACCTCTATTCAAGTACTTTCATCTCGCCTATTTTGCTGTCCTCCGCACTGAAAATTCATTTTCTTGAAAAGTATTTTGGAACTCTTGCGAGATCTTAAACGTAACAATTAATCAGACTCTTGTCTTCAAATGTTTGAACTGTAGCGAAAGAACAAATAAGTTAAAATCGTTGATGATAAATAATAAATAATAAACTTTATTGTCAAAAGAGCAGTTACAAACTGCGTATGACCAAGTGCATGACAATAAACTAATTTACTCTCCGGAGGGCGGGTTTAACATTTCAACATACTCCTAACGATAAAAAATAGTTCGACACGTGTTATAGTTTTAACAAACACCAACAAATATTGTATTTAATAATACATAGAAAAGTCATTTCACAAGTACGTATTATTATCAAGCTATAAATTTTACGGAAAGTATTGTTGATAATTCAGAACTATTAAATAACACTAAATTCGCAAAAAATTATTTCAATAGATGACGTCTCTAGGCAAGAGCCTAGCGAGTCCTTATAAAAAAAGATCCGCCTCTACCCGAAAGAAAACCGGAGAAAAACCCGGGCTAGGATGAATACTTGAATTTGAAACGAAATGCCGCACGATGAAGACAATGCGAGGGACTTTTCGCGTGAACTTGATGGTGCGTAGGGAACATTGATTTCTCATCAGATACTTCATTTTTCTTTTGTTGGCGATGATAAATGAGTATTGTGAAGGCTGAAACAATTACTTATAAATGGGTTCTCATCAGTGAATGGCGTTGTTCTTCTCAAGGCATGTCCTTGACCTTGCCATGACGATAGTCTGTAAAAACTCGAAGACACATAATATGAAATATGGTATCATAAAAAATACAGTTGAAATACGCGTTAGGACCTCAAATGTTTTGTTTACGAATGATCGTAAACTTTCGTGTTTATGTAATGTCTGGAACTTACGAAAAGGAATCAACTCATGTGGAAAACACAATACAAGTACTTAATGTTGTTTATTAGTATTTTAAACATACTATGTTTAAATAAATTAGTTTGTCTTTGGTATAAACGTAGTATTTTTCTTATATATTGACAAATGTATATTTCCTGAATATTTATTCTATCTCATCACATTTGAACAGTTTAAAAGCAACCTCTCATTTATCTATTTAGTACGATTTTTATACTAAAACGTTATGCGTAAGTGATTACACATTTTTATATATTTTGCTATAAAATACATTAAATAATTAATTGTCGGACTTAAGTACTCTGTGGAGGAAATTAATGAACATTTTCTTTTGCATGTAGAAAACATGACCCCCATGTCAAACTTCAATAGCATCATGTATTGATGTTTGGAGTGGATTGTTGTTAGCACTATAATATCAAAGTAGCCGAAACCTCCATTGCTCATTGTAACGTGGCGTAGCGTCCAGATGTTACGTGCAGATACCTCACTGCGAATTTTACTCTGAAACTCTAGTTACCCTATGGCGACTTTAATTTAATTACTTTCCAATCACTAATTGAGTCAATTCCTAGCTATCGATCCGTCTTGGCTGCCACCACTAGTTTTACCCCCTGAAAACTAGAAAAATATTAGATTTTTTTGTGGGGCTTTACGGCTCATGTCCACATCAAAGGTCATTGGAGCCCGAAAAACTTGTACAGGTAGGGAAAATGCAGCTACGCACTAGGGAGAGCCAACATGACTCTCCCCGCGTGTGGGACTCGTCGAATGATTCAACCCTACCCACTAAAAACCCTCCTGAT
>NNCF01126257.1:266816-279694 GCA_002313205.1 Laupala kohalensis | reverse complement strand
GAAGGTCAGAAAAGAGAAAGGAAGGAGCCTCGCACAAGTAAGTGGAAGTAATGCCAGACTCAGCTTGGGGCCCCGTGTTCGCCAAACACGTACTTACTAGATGTTAGTCCCCTGGGGCGAGGTAGGAAAATGAAAGATACCCTAGTCCTAATGGTGTCGGGATCGAAAAGAACAAGAGGTGACCAAGGGAGGTCAGGAAGGAGAAAGGAAGGAGCATGGCACAAGTAAGTGGAAGTAAATATTAGAATTTGTGACTGTATATATTAGTAATTTATTACAAATATTACTATTTACACTATATACAAAATAGAATGTTAACGAAAACACCCAGACATTGAATATTCAAAGATGTACACTCCTGAATATCCACAATTACTACCCCCCGCGCATAAGTCTCACTCATCTCTACTCTGCTCTACTCTCCAGAACGGCGATGCTCCTGTTCTTTTATACTATCCGGTTACAATGTCTCATAGGTTGCCGGATTTAAGCGTCGGGCGTTTCAGAAAGTTTCTATCGCCGCCGCGTCGGTTCCATGCGACCGACCGCGTGGCTGCTAAATTTAGGATAATCTTCCGGAAAATGCGCTGCGGCCACACGCCACACGACACACGTCCACCAGCCTCACAAAATGTAATTCCTGATGAGGAAGAACAGCACAAAATTACTTTTTTAACATGTAGCAGTTATAAAATATTCCTCTGGCGTCGTTAGAACTCCGCGACGTCCTTACAAAGTGGGAAAGTGAGTAACTAATGCATAACATGGCATGGGCTTCATAAAGAAAGAACGTTTCGGACTTTGTGACTAGGACTTCGTTTAAATCAGCGAATGAGCTGCGACTGGGAGACGCCGCCGCGACACTGTGAGGATGTGACAAGCGAAATGAAGACTGCATGTAATGCGCGAGGTCACTCATACTTGTTAAGATGTCAACGTCTGGGACGTCTGCCAAAGTAGGAAGGGTGTGGTGGCGTCGCTGAGTAATGAGATTTACGAATCTCCAGCCACCCATAATTTATGATACAGTGGGAAAATTACAGAGAATGTAGTGGAAGTTCCTGAAGTTCATTTTTTTTATTCCCCATACAGTTTAATTGTTTGTTAACATTTGTTTCCCCTGAATTTAATCAATTCTCTTCATTTATCTAATAAAAATAAGCGTACTTGGTAATTGTGGAGCTTTAGCAACATTATCAAAGCATGATTAATTGAAAGGCGTTTCTATGTTGCTCATTGTTTTATTGGTATAAAGCTTTTTCGGCTGCATAGCAGCCATCGTCAATAACATACACTGAGTATTGAGGCACTCGCCAAAAATATTTCTCAATACTCAGTTACTGACGATAGCTGCTATGCAGCCGAAAAAGCTTTATACCAATAAAACAATGAGCAACATAGAAACGCCTTTCAATTTATCTAATAAAAATAAGCGTGTTTGAACGAAGGGCATTAGGAATGACTTCTTTATGCAGGATCGAGGAAAAACAAGAATACTGATTTAATTCTCCCAGCGTGGGGCTCGTCCAGTGTATAGCAGAGTCTAAATGGCTTAATCTCTTTTAATTGCAACAAAGGACGTGAGTACCCAAAGAAACTCATGAAAAATTTCCCTTTAGGGAGGATTATTGCTCTTTTTAGTGACCTCTTTGTGTTAAAACGAATTTAACGATTTCTTTAACTTCCTGGGTTGAAAGGAATTCTTAGACGATTAAATTAAAGCTATTACTTGTAAAGTCATGAATCTTGATCCACGAAGAGTCTAGCAAATTGACATTCATTACACGAAGTTTCAGCTTTTTAAAATAAATAAAAATTTCAAGTCTTGCGACCTTATGATGGACGAATATTTGTATTTTATATGGATTATATAATGGACGGTAATAGCAGTAGAATTTCAGCTTGTTATTTTTTGTTTGGAAAAATCTGTTACGGTTTTTGTAAAAGACGGGGTAGCCGATAGATATCATACTTGGGCTCATTGTAACCAATGCTTCAAGTAAAATCCGAACAAAGGTCGATATAATAAGGAACCCGTAGAATGTAAGCTCCTAAATTTGATATTTTATTTGTCAGAGCGAGTATAACTCCAGTGCGTTGGTAATTCGCCCATACGACCGGTAAACAATGCTCCATGATTGTGCTGTGTTGCCAGATTGACTTTTCTGTTTCTTTTTAAATACAAACATTATAGCTGTTTTGACGCAATTTCCCGTCACGGTTTTTAAAGAAGACTTTGGGGTTTCCAGTAGCATGTTTACAAATATTTCTGTCTTTTTTGGTTAAATTTTAATAATATTGTTTTCTATTCGTACTGCAATTCAGAGGTGCACTGACGTACGTTGACGTCACTCCAGTTGTACCCGGCCACTGCATTCATCCGACGTTCGTAGTACGTACGTTATATTTACAGAATTATTATAGAATTTCCCTATTAATTAATAAACATATTTAAGAATATCCACTCTTAAATATGTTTATTAATTAATAGGGAAATTCTATTACTTGCCGACAGCGGTGGTCTTCGCCTCCGCGATCCCGCTGAGCGGGAGAGCCTGGGTTCAAACCCTGCTCGGCCAAACTAGGTGAGGTTTTCAGCTGGGGTTTCCCTCACCTACTCGAGACAAATGTCGGTTCGGTACAATAAATTTCCTGGCAACCCAACATCTCTCCTTCCCAATTCCCTTACCCAAGTACCACGGTTAGGTGGAAGAGCAGGCCTCATGACCTGAACATCGCCAAAAGGTATAAAATAAATAAATAAATAAATTTATCTTTACAAGGATGCAGACTGACGTAGACATGATTTGTCATAGCTGTGAAGTCAAATTTTATTTATGAGGAGACCCTTTTCACGATTAGGAGATATCTTAGGGAATTTGAACAAATTCTATGGGAAACAAATAGTATGAGTCTTTCTGTTAAACACTTTGGGGTGGACAAAGACTTTAAGTGGATTATTATTCAAGCGTTAAAAAGTCATTGCTGAGGAAGTATTTAAAAACAAATTTTTGCAGTTCATGGATTCCCAGTAGCTACAAATGAGATACAGTTTTCAATCGTTCGTAATTATTTTGTGCAGTCAGTTCATTTATACGCCCGATGCGATTTTACCATTCTTATCGGGCTGCTGTTTTGATGCGTTTAAAGCACTATTCGACTCAAGAGAAGTTTACAACATTCATTGCATTTCTATGGGAGATAAAACCCAGAGAGATTTTAAATTGAAACTCATCATTTGAAAGAAGTGAATTAGTAACATAAAATGAAAGAGTTATTTCAATGTTGGTCATTTGATTCCAGCATCGCCATCAACATAAAGATGGAACTAGAAACATTTATAGAGGTTTAAATAGAAGACCGAACACCTTTTTGGTTAAAAAAACTTTTTTATGTGAGGTCGTAATGATTTGATTTTGTTTTAACATTTGAAATCGGATTAAACACTATTACAAACATTAAATTATATCCAAGAAGTTAGATATATTTCAGAAGTATTCATCAATTACTTATTTGTTCCATAATATAAAAAGTGAATAATTGTGTAAGAGGAGGTTGATCTATAAACATTGCGATCTACTTCATATGTTGTCAAGATTATGAGATAAGCTGAGCAGTACTGCTCAACTGTTAGTATATTTCGAGCTTCGCATCTATTCACAAGGTTTGGCAGGTACTCGTAGGAGGTGTGAGGTAATGAAGTTGTGAAAATAGTCCTCAAGAAGTGAAGTGATGAGAAGGTTTGACGTGAATTAGAAAAGTAGGAAAGGAATCTTTTTCTTTAAGTGAAGTGAAGTGAAGTGATGTGTACTAAAGGGTCGAGGCCTTGGTCAACCGTCGTAAAATGAGCAATTTATTATTGTTTATATTTACTCTCTTGTTTTTTATTTAACGTTGTAATATTAATTTAAACATATATAAATGAATTTTAAAATTATGGTCTATGAATTAATCTAATATATATTTGTTTTGTATATTTTATTTTCGTAAATTGTGTCACCAGACCTATTTGCAGTTATAATTAATAATAATAATAATAATTTTATTGTTTGTAAAGCCAATGGTACATGCTACAGGAGTCGTAAGAAAGTTGGGTGTATTAGTATTGCAACTGGTCTCAACAGGCCATCAAACATTTTTAAGAATGTGTGTTTTTGAAATAGGAAGTGTACTAATAATTGATTATGAAGATATTTTGTGGGAATAATCATATCCTCTTCTCCTATTCGTGTAAAACGTAATAAAACCAAAACCAGTCGCATTTTTATGTCTGGATTCTTACGTGGAACATCGTGAAAGTGTTCATGATACTGAAACGGTGCATGCAAAATTGTAATTGTGTGGAGTAATTCTGTTGGTTTGCTCTGAAGAGCTCAGTCACTTTAATCAACGCTCCTGCATTTATGATGCTTCCATTGGGGTTAAGCCGCATACGAATGTTTGTGAAGTAGAGGACGGGAGCTTTTCGATTGAACTCTCTTCCAATGAAAAAACATTTTCGTTAATTAGGATTTTTTTTGTGGGGCTTTAGGGCTCGTCAACATCGAGGCCATTAGAGCCCTTAAAACTTCTACAGGTAGGGAAAATGCAGTTACGCACTAGGGAGAGCAAACATTGCTCTCGCTTCGTGTGGGACTCGCCGAGTGGCTCAGCCATACCCACTAAAAACCCTCCTGAATTACAACTCAAAACTCAAATCCCAACGTATCTCAAGTCTTTACTTAAAACATTTTTTTAAAAAAAGAAGAAGAGGAAAGAGGAAAATGAAAGATACCCTAGCCTTAATAGCGTCGGGATCGAAAAGCACAAGAGGTGACCAAGGAAGGTCAGGAAAGAGAAAGGAAGGAGCCCAGCACAAGTAAGTGGAAGTAATGCCAGACTCAGCTCGGGTCGCCAAACACGTACTTACTAGATGTAATTCCCCCGGGGGAAATTGAAATAGGAATTGAGTGGTTCTCAGATTAATTACACACTCACCGTGATTGTCTAATCGATACTCTGTTTCAAAGTTAGCAAGGATAAGTTAACAAATATCTACGTTCACTCTAACTTTTTTCTTTTCTTTAAAAAAATACCGTAGTTTTAATTGAGAACCTGGTCGATTTTATTAATCGTGGAATGAATTATTGAGAAAATACAAAATCCACTCCAGAAAAGGACGTTCGTTGGTGAGATTTATTATTTCTTTAAGATCCCTCTCCCAACTAGAGAAGGGAGAAGTGGGGGGAAATAGTAATAAAACAGAAGAATAATTATTTCTTTTAAGATGATTAACTTATTAATATTTTAACCTAATTTATTTCTCTATGAGATTTCAAAGTTTTGATTATTTTCAGAATAATTCGCAATTTAAAGCTACGTAGTATGCAATTCATAGGAAATAGAACGTAATGTTTTGAGAAGTCCCTAGTTCATAACAAGATGCATGTTTCGATTGAAGAATCACGCTTTACGTCAGGAAAATATGAATTACATAATAATAATAGGAGCCCCACAAAAAAATTCCTAATTAACGAAAATAGGATGTCAAAAGAAGGTGTCAAAAAACTGATTTTACAAAATGAAAGTTTCACGACATAATACTAAATGTTTATTTATTTTCCCAATTCATAACTTAACCATAGTTTCAGGAAATATATTCATGTCGCAGTTAATGTCCATTTTTCAGTTAAGCCCTACGTAAAAGTAGATGTCATTATATTCACATTTTATACGAAGTTATGCATTACGCCAGTAACATGGTTTAGTGATCGAACACGATAGATTAGATCGATATTAGATCTGAAAATATGTATTGGAACCTTATGAAACATGTATTCCTAAATTTTTATCTGTGCGATGTGTATATTGTGTTTCTTAAATTGCGATTTTGCTTTAACTATAGATGAAATTTGTCTGATGCGTTTGGTAGCATTACTTTACTTATTTTGACTTTGTTTACTTCTACTATTCGTATGAGCCACTATTATACGGACTACGTTCATTTCAACTTTCCACCACTCTTTCATTCTTTCTCTATTCTCATCTGTTCTTTCCTCCGCCCATCCAGCACCCGTCTGTGTTTTAGGTTTTTCCTGGAAACCTTTTCTCCTTTGCATTTTTTTTTCGAAATGTTATTCTTGATTGTATATCCTCTGTATTAATATGAAGTTCTTATGTCTCAGTCTCCTTAAACCAGGTATTATCCATTCTATTTTCCTAAATAATTAAACAATTTTTTGTCAGTCTTTTGATATCCATTCTTTTGTGATGTCCATAAAAGGCAATTCTCCTTTTCCAAATCGTCTGTAAGTTTTTCAATGCGTGAATAAATTTCTTTCTTTTGACGTTTCCTGTATTCTCCATCTTTTATTGCACCCAAGATTTTTCTGAGTAATTTCTTTTCAGTTATTTCTAATTGCTCCATTAATGTCTTTTCGTTCACAATATGGCACTCCGCAGCATATAGTGCTACTGTCGAGTAATGTTTAAGTTTTGTGTTAAGGGATATAGACTTCTTCTTGTATATGTCCTTGGTAACGTGAAAGGCTATTTTCTACTTGTTGATTCTTGATTTCATGGCATCTTTTTCCAAAACATTTTGTTCAATTATTTCACCTAAATATTTGAATTTGTCAGTTCTACCAAACCGTATTTCGTTTTAATTTCTTAGGAGCTGTCCTAATATTTGTTACAACATTATTTATTATTTAATATTTTAACTTTATTTATTTTGTGTATACTTATTTTCGTTATAGTTTCAAGTAATTTTCTTCGGCTTCTGCTGCTGATGAATCCTACAAATCCAACTTCCTTTTCTTAGATATTCACTTGTAATGAAAGTTGTTTTTCAAGGATCTTCTGAAGTTTAGGAAGTTCTTAAATTTTATGTCCAACTTTTTCATCAGCTGTCTGTAATAGAAGGAGCTTTGAACAACGGAACAAGTTCTGCTGCCAGCTCAGAAAAGTTTTATTTATACCAATTATTTTTGCTGTATCATAATACACGTAATGCGCATGAAATACTGTTATCCTTACTGTAGTGGAAGGACACGTATCTGTTCATAAATGTATTTCGTCTGCATTACGGGACTAAATATGACTGAGTTCGAAGAGTAGAAATAATTAAAACAGAGATGTAACTTATAAACGAGATATTTTCCTAATATACGGTGGTCATAATTTTAACATATCGTATTATATATGTGTATTGTCTTTGTAATTCGTGTAACTCGGGCAATTGCGCGACTTCACTTTGTGGGGGCACCTCTGACGTTTTACCTATGGTGACGTCTATGGGGAATTCCTTTAACGTTTGTATTATTTTGTATTAGTTATAGGTAGCTGACCAGAGAGACGTTGCCCCGTCGAAATTTCGATAAATTTGTTTGTGATCGGTGTGTGAATATGTGAAAAGCTATTTTATTTGTGTAAACAAAGTAAAAATAAGAAAAAAACATATCTGAATGGTCATTGTATCTATTAACGATTGTGACCATGGATATTCATTTTGAGGAGGAGTACGCCAATGGGAAATTTTTCATGCGAGATGAATTTTATCGGCAGCACACCGCTGAAATGCTGGTAATGTGTGATGTGCCTGGAATGTGAATTCAACTGAAAAACTGAGAAAACAAAACAGAAAAGAATCAACAAAATATGTCGTTCCTATCGTCAGTTATGATCGATCGTGCATCCAAAAATTATTATTTTTGCAGTTTGTCCGAATTTTCTGACTTTCCTTTGTAATTGTCTCGAAGTTTCCTCTGAGAACCGTTCTAGAACCATGGCGAACAAAACAATAAAGATGATAACGAGTATCCATCGTTCGAATCGTGAGTCAGGGTCTTGAGTTCATACAAAAATCCCATAGAAAAAAGCACTTTGTTTTTCTCGAATTTTCCAATTTTCTGGGCAACTTTTCCAATTTTTCTTTCCCTAAAAACCTTATTCTAATACAAACTTAAAAAAAACTTAACCAAATCAGTCCAGCCGTTCTCAAGTAATGCGCTTTCCAACGAAGAGCATTAAATTTTTATTTATATAGATATGTCTTTAACAGAGGGAGTAAATTTCGCAGTAATTTGTGTTACCAGTTCTGTCATTAATATCATCAAAGAAATTAACCAAGGAATTCAATTGGTTCTATCAACAAACGTTGGATGGGGATTACTCTAGTGCTATCTAGTACTTATCTTGAGATACTATACTTTATGATAGTCCAAATCATCTCCAAGACTTGGAATTATACTACTTCATGTCCCATCAACGGAATAAATAATGAATATTTTCATTTATAGTAAGTGCCAGTGATGTACGCGTGAAAACTCAACATTGTTACCAACATGCGAGGAACAGATCAAATGAAACGCGAACCATGTTGACGATGCGTTTACAGTTGTTTACTAAATACTTCAACGAATAAAAAAAATAACTGTCTTTCAGCTGTTATGATTCACTTTGTTAAAAGCAAACGGTTTTTTGACTTTTAGTTGTCCCTGGAGTTGCTCAAGTCCAGAAGAATGTTCGATTTTTTTACCCACTCTTTACTTCTAGTCAAAACTGCAAAACAACCGTTCGGAGTGTATCACTGGTGAACGTGGTTCGTATTTGGAAGCAAATATTCCAATACTTACTTAAGAACAAAATAAATCGGTAATGAAAGTCTTTTAAAATTTTTATTTTGTTGTTGTGGAGCAAACTCTCTCCTATTTGTCCGAGGAGCACTGTAATTATAACAGGAAAAATGAAGTAAAATATTTCGGTGACTATCATGTTTTCAAGAGCAGATTCCTTGTTATGAAGGATTCTATTTCAATAGAAGTAAAATCATTAAAGTGTCTGTATTATACAAATAAAAGAAGTGTACTAAATGAATTTATTCAATAGTTGGAAGAAATCTTCTGAAATATTTTTCCATATACAGTGCAAAGTATTATAAGTTTTAATAAAATAAAATTAAAATTAGATTGATTTGTAGACGACAAATAGTTATAGAGAACAGAACAACTAGTTTACAGATTCTAATGGTTTGCATTTATCGATTCATGAAAAAGAACAGAAAATATTTATCATCTATTCAAATTTAGTTGTGATAGTTGAACTACTCTGAGCAGGATTCATAAATGTTTTTGAGATTGATCCAATTTTTTTTCCAACTATGAAGTGATCACATTAATCGACAGTCACATTATTCGAACAATTGCTAAAGCACAGTCGTGTAATACGGATATGTAGAACCTTATCTTTCCTGCCATATGAATAACCCACTATTGAGGGAGATAATCCAAGCGGTGTTATCTTGAAAGTACAGTCGTTGGCGCATCGAGCCGTTCGGTAGGCATCCTATCGAACATCGCTTTGCAATCCCAACAGGTTTAACGACCCGCGTCTAGACTACCACTGCAGTTCTCTCCCCTCCCCTTCCAGCTTCTAACGCAACACAAACAGTTGAGGGACGCATCGGGATTCCCCCCAGTGGTACAAGAGGGGGTCTCACTCCAAGTGGAAGGGGAGGGGAGTGGGTAAGGGAAGTGGAAGGGTTCGAACAATGAGACTTTCGCGTGATGCAGTGCGAAAGCTGCCTTTCTCTTGGTTTACTCGCCGTATTCCACCAACAGTTTCCAAGGGAAGCTTCAGTTGCCTAATAAAGCGTTCTATCACACAATTCATGACTGGCATTACTCTTAAACGATGGTGTGCTATGTTCTTGTAGAACATTGCGTTTCTTATACAACATCCAATGAATGTGTTTGATTATAGATATATCTTGACATTATATGTCTACTAGGGCTTACGTAAAAGAAGAAAATCATTGGCTATTCAAGTGTTGCTACCACAACTTTTTTAAATTTTTGCGATGGACCAATCGCACAGATATGCCATTTGCTATGTAACGTGCGTTATGATTCCAGCATTTTCGAAGAAAGTTTTGGATTTGAAGTCAATTTTCTTTTATGAGGTGACGTAGGTTTCCGGATTGTTCCCGCGTCATAGGTCGAAGAGCCGTCGTTTCTACCTCCATACTAAGAACTTTTTCAGGGCGCATGCGTATGTTCCTTTTGTGACGTACATCACATCTCAGTGCACATAAAGTTCTTTGAATTCCTAACAACTACAATCGACACAAAGATGGGTTGACTCAATTGACAAAACATCAGCTGATCCCAAAAACACAGTGCGGTTCCCGAGATGGCAGTTCGCCTGTGAGTTTTAGGTTTATGTAGTTTAAATTGATATCATGAATTTTTCTTGCCAGGGAAGCCTTGTTGAATTTTGACTCTTCATTTTTGTACGAATGTCATTATAGATGAATTCTCAAAAATTATAATCGCCGTGATGACATAAAATGTAGTGTAAATGCACCAGTGTTTGACACTAAGGGGCTTAGAACTAAATAATCAATGAATAAATATATTTATTGTATAAAAATCTGTTACAAACTGCGTTTGACCTATGTATTCTCCGGAAGCAAACAAGGGACCATCCCATCAATTTCGATCAAAGGTCCTAAGGCAGAGACGAATTAAAAAAATTCAGTTTTACCATAAGACAAGAAAAAAACATAGCTACGTGTCATAATATCAACAAAATACCAATAAATTTTTATTAAGGGAAACAAAAAAAAAGTTATTTCCCAACAACGTATTATTATCAAACCACAGATTATTCGGAAAATATTGTTTATAAATCGGAACTATGAAAATAGCTCTAAATTCAAGATTAAATACCGCCGTCCCTAGGCAATAGTCTAGCCTTGAAACCAATTAGACGAAAGTCTAATAAGGTTTCAGATTACATTTTGGCGCCATGACTGAATATTCAATGCCTTCTAAATCAAAAGGAGACCTTGTATGCAGTTTATGGAGGAAATGATGTAGTTAGAGAGGTAGTTGAATTAGCATGTTTGGTCATTCGCCCGAGTGACGCCTACACGACATGGTGTTGCCACTAAGAGAGGTTACTGCTATTTATAATGTGTATTGACTATTTTAGGTATGCGAAATTATAAAAATATTAAGAATTTCATTGATTTTCATTGAATTTCATTGAACCCAAAATATGAATTACAAGTTGAATATTGGAAATGACTAAATAAATAAACGCAATTATTATGAATAGCTAAATAAATGACTTTAAATAAACACAATTATTGCGAGCTTATAATTTTTTTATCGCAAATTTGAGTTGCAAATATTTACGTCGTCTACTGAATCATTCATTTTCGATTGTGTCGACTTCTGATGCAAAAACACTTTTGGAAAATCTATATTTTTAATTTGTAAGTTGACAATTTTAGTTTTTTTTAAATAACCAGACTTACAAAAACGTATGATGAAGGAAAGAATTCACAACACCGTATGTTCTAATTCCACCTCTCACATATTCCTACGATACTATGCATTCCTAATTTTTATATGAATTTTGATATTTTAATGAATAAAACAAAACCAAAAAAATCACTTCAAAACTTAGGAAAAAATGTGACAATTAAAAAAACTTTGAAAACCCACATTTTTCAATCCATTGTATTTCAGAAGCTATAAATCTGATAAAAAATAGTTTCCACGAAAAATGTTGCAATTTATATAATCTATTTTTTGTAATAAGTATTTTGGTTGCAACTGGTACCAGTAACTAAATAATTGCGAAATAGTCAAATTCGCCGCCATTTTGCTAAGGCGACGGAGCGAGCGACAAAGAAAGACAAAGGAGGTTTGAAAACTCAGCGTTTTCATTACTACGTCAAACTCAAGAAGTTCAATGCCAAATGTGAACTCTCCGTGACATGGAACTTAGGAGCGGAAATGCGGTCATATTTTGATTTTCGTCCATGAAATATCCAAAAACCATTCTGAAAATCCAAGTTAGGCGGCGTAAATATGAATTGTTCTCTTCGCAAAAGAAAACCCCGAGGAAACCCCGGACTAGGATGGGGTTACAGGTATAAAGGACACAACTACGCCTAAGTTAAGTACAGAACAAAAGAAAATTTCATACACATTTTTATCCATACGTCTTATAATTACAGGCAAATAAGATTACTCGAAGAAATGATACAATTGAGTTTAGAATCATGATAGTTTGAAGTAGGCTTTTCTTGGATGACAGACAAAATGATATTGATAATTGCTATTAGAAAGAAATGAAGTGTTTGTCTCTCTTCAGTTGACTTAGTGACTCTATTCGACGTATGCAATCGCTGCGGTTCGTGTTGTTCAAATCGTCGAATCGCATTATTAGTTTGGTCGCTGCCAACCGAGCACATCGTCATTTTTCTCTGATTTTTGTGATCGCTTGCGTGACGTACCTATAGTCCTTCGTTTCCACGTCCACGATCAGATGACGCGTATTTCCATTAGCCTTCCTCGAAGGAGCGTTTAATCGATATTACCTTCGTTCGAGGATGAATGTTTTATTATTCCGATAACATTTATCTTGTGTGTAGTGACATTATGGTTTATTGAAACTTACGAATTACACACAAGAATACAAACTACATTACATTTGTCAATGAGTGGAAGAGTGATAAATGCGAGAGTGATAAATGCGAGAGTGATAAATGCGAGAGTGATAAATGCGAGAGTGATAAATGCGAGAGTGATAAATGCGAGAGTGATAAATGCGAAAGTGATAAATGCGAGAGTGATAAATGCGAGAGTGATAAATGCGAGAGTGATAAATGCGAGAGCGATAAATGCGAGAGTGATAAATTCTAGCGTGATAAATGCGAGCGTGATAAATGCGAGCGTGATAAATGCGAGAGTGATAAATGCGAGAGTGATAAATGCGAGAGTGATAAATGCGAGAGTAATAAATGCGAGCGTGATAAATGCGAGAGTGATAAATGCGAGAGTGATAAATGCGAGAGTGATAAATGCGTGAGTGATAAATGCGAG
>NNCF01126257.1:250705-264058 GCA_002313205.1 Laupala kohalensis | reverse complement strand
GCGAGCGTGATAAACGCGAGCGTGATAAACGCGAGCGTGATAAACGCGAGAGTGATAAACGCGAGAGTGATAAACGCGAGAGTGATAAACGCGAGAGTGATAAACGCGAGAGTGATAAACGCGAGATTGATAAACGCGAGATTGATAAACGCGAGAGTGATAAACGCGAGAGTGATAAACGCGAGAGTGATGCCTGCGAGAGTGATGCCTGCGAGAGTGATGCATGCGAGAGTGATGCATGCGAGAGTGATGCATGCGAGAGTGTCGCATGCGAGAGTGATGCATACGAGAGTGATGCATACGAGAGTGATGCATACGAGAGTGATGCATACGAGAATGATGCATACGAGAGTGATGCATACGAGAGTGATGCATACGAGAGTGATACATGCGACTTTTATGGTGGAATATTTCTATTTTTTTTCATAAATAGTTTTTGTTTGCAATTGTGATAGCGTTTGGTCTGATGAAAATGGCGACGTACCGAAAAACGAACTCGGGACTCTTGCATTGACCGCCGGGGTGCTAACCACAGCACCATCCGTTCACCTTCCACAACTGTGCACCATTTCCACCCAGACCTAAACCTCCAAAGACCTGAGACACATCCACATACAGGAGGTAAGTGAATCAGGCTGCACACATTGCTGTGTGCTCTTGAGTAAGGTCTGGGTGGATATGGTGTAGTGGTTATCACCTCTGCGTTCAATGCAGGAGTCTCAGGTTCGATTTCCGACTCATCATTTTCAACTGACCGAAAGTTATCACATATCTCCTCCATGCCGAGGGTACACGGAATACATATGTGCATTTTTTGCTGTTGTTTGTTTGAAACAAGGTCACCTGTGAAGTATTTTATTACGTTTAAAGTATATACCAGTCACACACTGTGTCTTTAATTAATGATCTATTTATTCATATTTGAGTCCTGAATTAGCTCTTTCGTATTAATCTGAATTCGTGACGTGGCACAACGTCTGACAAAAGACGAATCTTGAATGAATAACGCATGGCGTGATTCTAAAGGACTGACCCCACTCGACGCCTTGAATACTCCCATCATATTTTCCTTTATTAACTCGGTTGCTAATTATGAAACCTCCTATATTTACTTCTTTCGATTTTTATGAGCTAAATTTGCGTTTTATGATCCTGTATAAATTTGATGATAATCATATCATAATATGAAATACAATATCTCGTTTTCAACAAAAATAATGAAAACAAAATTGGTTGTTAATTGAAAACGTTGTATTAAATAATAATTTAATGGGCAAGAAAAACATTGCTATGCGAGGAAAACTTTGGGAATAGACCGCGAGATGTAACGCTAGGTATGGAATTCATGAGGGATAATCGATCACCGGTAGCTTAACTCATTGGAAATTTCTTAATACAGTTAGAGGAATGAGAGATAAAAGAATTGCTCAGTTAGAAGTAGTGGATGAGAATGATTCTGTCCGTCTTCCTTAATTCTGTTACAGGTCCCTTAATTCTGGTAGATGATGAAATGAAAAAAAAATGATTGTAAGAAACAAAAAAGTGATTTGTAAATATGCAATGATGTGTAACATGTAAATATGTATAATACTTATAGAGAATTGTGTAACTTTGTATATATGTGTAAATACGTAAGAATATGTAAATATTTTCCTTGTCCTGATCGTTGGTTATCCGTGGTTCCCAACGGTGCTTAACGAACTCACCAGTAGCCGTAAAATTTTAATTCTATTATATTCATATTTATTGTAAACTACATAAATTAAACTTCATGTTGTTTCGTTAACATTAGAATATGTTGCTAGGTCGTACACGGTTATGACTGAAAGTGCGGAAGGAGTATCTGGCAAATTCCTTAAGAGTGAATACCAGGATATTGTAAGCACAGCCCACGGCAACTACAGGGCAAAATCACAGGCGAGCGGGCCCTCATCCACGCGAAAACTATGCTATATTGCAACGTAAATAAGAAATAAAGCCCTTTTCAACTCAATTCAACAATCTGTTACATCATCTACCATTTCTCTTTTACCAATCCTCTTGTCTCGTAACGAATGCAATAAATCATTTCTTTAAACAGGAGAGTGAGGTATGTCTCAACGTCAGATTTATAACACGCATATTCTGCTGTCAACTTGCAGAAGATAAGTCTACGAACCTTGTTTTGCGGGTTGCTTTATACAGTGAATGTTCTCTGTTGGTTAGGATGACGCATATGTTACCGTGGGACTAATTTTCTCATGCAGGTGGTTTTGTCGAAACAGAATGAAACCTTAGCGATGAGAAACACGAGGAATCATCTTCAATTATTGTGTGACAGGGCAAGAACTACTGCAACATTCTCACTTTATTTACGCATCAGTGATTACGGTTTGAATATTATATTATGATATATTAGGATTCAACGCGGCTGTGCGCAGAATTAAAAAGGGAATAATCGCATCTTCAACGGTATAAACCTAGCTCAAACTCATGGGGAAACTGCTTTGCGTAATTGTGATAAGCTGATATTTTGTGTGATTACAATAAGGCAAAAAATCTTGAGTGTGCCCCACGTAACGTTTGAATTGTTGCTGTAAAAATCATTTCAATAAATATACTTTATATTTTATTGATAAGAAACCTGAAGATCTTAAAATGATCAAACACGACGACATTCTAAACAGTTCAATCAATTAAAAAGTTGTATTCCCAAAACACAAAGTACTCGTACTGTTGCCTACATATCTGCATACCTGAAAAGGTTAATCTTAAAATACTTTTCTCTTTGAACTCTTTGGAATTCGCTTATTTGCTGATCCAAGATCCGCTGATCCAAGATGCTGATCCAAGATGCTGATCCAAGATGCGCATCCAAGATAAACTTTTTTTGCGTAAACGTGTTTTGCTGTATCTAAAAAATGGTGCGACGTACGGAAATGCTGCTGAACAATCTGGACGCAAAATTCTTTGCAAAATAGAAATATTTATTTCATTTCTATGTTTTCGAAATGTTGTATTTTCAGAAACGGGAAGTGGGGCATAGAGTGTAAATGAAGTCGGAATATGTTGTCCAAAAATAGACATATATTCCAAATGCATTCAAACTAATTTCTCAAATTTGTTCTAGATGCATCAATTTGCTCGTGTGTTATCGGGGGAACCTAGTTCTTAACACACACACACACATACGACATTGGACAACATCGCCAAAATTTGAAAATAGACTCTCCTGGATGCAATTCGTAAAGGTCCGAAGAGATCTGGAAATTATTTTCGCCCGACTATAATTCTTTCCTTATATATTCTGTGTAATTGTAAAGTAAAAAAAACAACATGTTACTACTAAATGCAATAATAAATAAGAGCCAGATTTCAAGATAAAAATCACTGGGTCACTGGCCAATGTCTGTTACAAAAGATACTCGGTTACAAATTGAAAGATTTTTTTAAATGCTGGAAACATAATATAAGTTGCATAGCAAATAACGTGGCTGCGTGATTGGTGCATCGAAAAAATTTCAATAGGTGCGATGGCAACGTTTTGTAACCCTAGAATAATTAAGGGGTTCCAATATAAATCCAGCAAATAATAAAAAAACTCAAATTTCCCCAAGAAGTTTGCGTTTGTTTAGGTGACCTAATGTTTTCCACTTTCTCATGAATCCGAGTATAGCACGCAACTCGTTAAGACATGAGTGAAATTTAAAATCGCCATGATAGATTTTAGATTATCCTTTTCACAATTCTTTTTATCAAAAAAATATTAATTTTTTTATAATTCTGCTTCTTTGATTCTTGTTAGAACAACGATTCAAAGGACACATTTTATGCCTTAGCGATCACTGTCTCATGGTGTTTCTTTGTAGAGATATTCAATGCAACTTCCCAAAGAGTAAATGTGACTATGTTCTGGAAAAATCTTCATATATCGTGAAAGAGAATTGCAATTCTTTTTCCTTTGCATTCACTAAGGCAGTAAAAAAAGAGTAATCTCATCCGCCATCTCTGTGCTGCCGTGAGTTCGAACTATCTCGTAAGGTGCTGCATGAATAAAACAGAATGTTTTCAAGTTTCCTTGTGTGAATAGAAGGTATTTCCAGCATAAAAGAAAACTGAAATATTTTTATGAAAATCTCTCAAATTCTTGAAAAATGCAATTGAATACTTTGTCCTGAAAGTACGATGTATTGAAAAGCCAATTTCCATTACTTTTCCTTTTTCTATCTCTCAAACCTCAGCTCAGTGTTTCACTATTTATACGCACATTAATTTTCGATATGAAAAAAAGTAATTATGTTGTTATTTAGTAAATACAAATGTGCGCCGTGAAATACTGTGACTTCAACAGCCGAGTGTTGCGACGGACCGTGACTGGAACCCGGGACCACCTGCTCTGACCACAGGTGTGCTATCCACTGCACCACAAACCACAAATTTTGTGTTTACTCGGAAAGCGTATTACTGCAATTGTGAATCAGAACCGAAACGGCGATTAAGCATACCTGTACTTTGGTACGTATCTACTGTTTACGATGTGAAGGTCACTGACAATGAGAATCGATTGAAGACGTGACATCGCATGTTGACGTTGTTTTGAAAAAACATGTGACGAAGGGAGAGCGAGTTCGTGACAAAAGGTGAAACAATCAGTGTTATCGTGTCAATCGGTGAAACTCAAAGCGAACCTTCTGAGCGTGTTTGGGTAAGTAGAAGGTGAAACATGCGTGATGGTGAATTTAAGCTTAAGTATTGGACAGTAATTAAAACAATTGAAAGGTATTGCTCAAAAGTGACACATTTTTGGACGATGAATTTGGAAGAAGAAAAATAACACAAGAATTAATCAACGGTTGGCACAATTAATCAAGAATAACGCAACAATTAATTCGATGGGACAAAACAGTGAAGTCAGGAAAATATATGCATACATCCGTAAAGTAACCTTCAAAGAGAGAAAAAAAAATTGTTTAAACTAAACAAGATTTTGATGGAGTTTCTCACAAGCCATGGAAATTTTAGTACATATATAAAGAGGATTGGAAAGGATGTAGAGACAAATTGTTTGTGTGGTAGGGGTGAAGAAGATGAATACCATGTACTTGGGGAATGTGATTTTTCTGGCGAGAAGCTAAATTTCTAACATATTATAAACTTATAGATAGTTTTGATAGCAAGACCAAGGAAAAATTAATAGAAGATGAAACTAAATTTAATTATCTCTAGAATACGTTGAAAAGGTTGGAACTATTCTGGATTCATCTATGAAGACAGAATAGGAAAGGACTGATATGTCAGTAGATGAGAAAAGAGAGTTCGAAAATGGAAATTAATCAAAACAGAACCCTGTAATGACATGGTTAAAGGTAGGGTGATCTAGGATCTAAGATCAAAAGAAAAAGTTCTTGATCGCTTGTTTTGTTCTGGCGTAACTGATTGTATATCTTTGTGAAATCCAAATGACATCCGTTGTTTAATGTCATCTTCCAAAATAATTATTGGAAATTAATTGGTATATTTCATGAAATAGAAAATACCTTGCTGTGCTCAGATGGCAATGATATAAAGTTAAATCAAACTGGAAAATACATTTTACAGGGATTTTACACCACCTGAGTAAAATTTGAGGAGGGAATGAGTGGCACTTAATTTACGGATGTGAATCCCAATTTCCACCTGACCAAAGTCATATCATATCTTCTCCCCGTGTAGCGTAAACGGAAGAAATATGTACATAACGAACCTTAACACGTAGGTATGCTTGAAACCGGTAACAAAGTGCACACAGCATAGTGTGCCGCCTGGTTCACTTATCTCCTGTATGGGTTTGCGTCTGAGGTCTTCCGGGGTTTAGGTGTGGGTGGAAGTGGTGTACAGATGTGGAAGACGAACAAGTGGTGTAGTGGTTAACACCCTTGCGATCAAAGCGAGAGTCCCGGGTTCGATTCCCGGCTCATCGCCATTTTCACCTGACCGAAAGTTATCACATATATTCTCGACGTGTAGAATACGCGGAAGAAATATATGTATAATTAAATATTTTTTTGATTGACTAATTGCAGAATTCTTGACTATTTAACTGATTTAACATTAGAAATATTCAATTAATTTTTAATGATTATGTTTAACTTCCGTTAAATTTTCTATAAAAAGCTAGCGGTTAATCGATTAACGAAGTTAATTTTTTGAGTAACAGAGGAATGGGGTTAAGTTTTATATTAACTGTCCCCCCCCTCTGCTTCCATCCTTATTGTGTGTTCTGCGGTATAAAGTATTGGAATCATTCAAAGACTATGATGAAGACCTCATTTTATTTATTTTTTTTATTTAATGCCTTCTGGTGAGGTTCTTCCAATTAACCGTTTGACTTGGTGAACTTATGGTAGCGAATCAACATTTGTCTGGAATAGGTGAGGGAAACCCCAGCTGAAAACCTCACCTAGTTTGGCCTAGCGGGGTTCGAACCCACGCAGCGGCGAGATGGAGGAAGCGAAGACGCCACCACTAACTACTCCACCGCTGTCGGTTCGTAGAAATATCCGTCTTTCGATTCGTAATGTTGGTGTTACTCAGAGAAGAATAAATAGTAAATTTGCGTGCTCTCGTCGGGTTCTCCTTCACTTCTTGCGACCGGTGCGTGCGTGAAGGGCGTTGAAAGTGCGCGAGGGAGGGGGTGGGGGGGTGGGGGTTGGGGAGGCGTGTTGAGAAGTATCGAGCGGCCGCAACAGAGATTCGCGTGACGCCGACGCGACGCCTGCGGCGGTCGTCAAGGCGAACGAACGCTCAGGTGTTGATGGGGAAACGTTGCTTTCGGACATAAAGAGAGTAATTAGCTTTTGATCTTTAACAACTCAGTTATTCTGTCGATTTCTTCGAAAAAGGAAAAAAGAAAACATGAACTTTCCAATCATATAAACATTATTAACAAAAAAATCATATAAAACTAAACAACATATATCGTACAAAATAAAAAGATCATTCATATAACGTAAAAAATAACATGCATTAAAATTATCGATATTTTTTGCCACATTTAACAGTTAAATCTCTCTAAAAATTATCATTCTCAAAACCTCACAAATTTGGCAATCACACACGTATTTGCAATACAAAAACTGTACGTCTGAAACATCTTTCACGCCGAACTCTCCGAATCTTCCTTGTGGGTTAAATTGAAAGAAGATTCCATGAGGGTTCAATACGTTTGGATTCTATCTATCAATTTGTTCGGGAGTTTTCAGTTAAGTAAAATTCTTCACACGTTCTCCATCATTGGACATTGCAATACTTTTGAAAATTGACTCTCCTGGAGCAAATTTGTGAAGATCTTAAGAGTTCAGGAAATTACAACCGACCGATTACAATACGTTCCTCATTCTAGACATACATTGCGCTTTTGACCATGCAAGAAGGACTATAGTTATGGACTCATTAACAAGAAAGAGATTACCATATTACTTTCTAAACGTAGTGAAATCATATTTCGAAAATAGTGATGGTATTAGAATTGAGAGGCCAGAAAATCCATCAGGAGGTAACTATTGGATGTCCTCAGGGTTCTACAAGTGGACCAATATTTTGGAATGTTGTGTTGTGGGACTCAGCGGACAGGAAGATCAATACCATAGCGGATGATTCGGTGGTGCTAGTATACGCAGATTCACGAAGAAGTTTAGAACAGAAAACGCAAGAAGTGCGCAATGTGTGTGCGAAGAATAATTTAACACTGTCAGCGCAAAAGACAAGGTTTATGTGGTTTGGCCATCCGAGATACAATAGACGCGACTTCATAGTGCGGATAAACGGACAAGAATTGCAGATAGTACGAAGCCACAAATACCTAGGCGTGTTAATAGACGATCTTTTAAATTTCGAAGCACATATAAGTTACATAAAGAGAAGAATCCAGATTATTGTGTATAGTATGATGCGTCTCGGAATACACCGTTATAACATAAAGAGAACAGATTTAAAGACCTTGTATGTTGGTGCGCTGCGACAGACCATCGCCTATGGCAATGTTATTTGGGCAGAGGAAATAGTCAACGTGAAATTTGAACGCCGATTGCAGTCCCTAGAGACACAGGGCTTGCTGACAATAGTAGGTAGCTATAGACCAGTGTCGACAGAGGATCTTGAATGTTCTCACAGGGATAATCCCCATTGATGTTCACGTACAAAAGATGAAATATCGGTATGTTTTGAAAAAGGGAGAATATGGAGGAATTAAGTTACCGATAAGCATGCAAGAATGAAATTGTCAACATTTTTACTCTCGACCTGAACAATGAGACAATTAAATGTATGCAAGGAAGAATAGAAAATGGCTTGATCCACCAACAATTATGATACTATTCTTAACAGGACACGGGGACTTCGGACAATATTTGAAGAGATTTGGTTTGAGAGGTGAAGGGGGATGCGGAGCGGATCACCTGTTATGGGATTGGCCTTTCTTTATACGCAGCAGAACGGGCTCGTTACTTTCGAGAACATGGGAAATACATGCTCACGACCGAAATAAGCGAGGAATTAATAGAGACAGAAAGTAAATATGAAGATTTCATGACGTATATGAGCAAAATTGAAAGCATACGTTAGTTTTACCGAAGGGATGATACATATGCGCACACCTCTTTGCTGGCAGTGACGGGAAACGCCTAGTACGGCCAAGTTGTGCAGCCCAAAGAACAGAGACGCTTACAGAGAACGAAATGCAATTAGTTCCTTGTATTGCTTTAGCAACATAAGACTAGGAGACTTGGGATAGACATTGTTTTTATTTCTTGATAATGTTACAATCCTGTAAAGTTTGTGATTGTTTCAATAAATAGTGTAGAATATAGTACTTTCCTTATAAATCTCTATACAATTGGTAAGTAACAAGATAGTTGTTATGTTTTGTCGCGTGTTCCGTAATTCAAAATGCTTCCGAGAATCGATGAACGCAATATATTGATGGGTGCAAATATAAACAAATTCTTCTCTTCATTTGTACTTTTTATGTGTGCACTCTTTGAATCTTTCGAAACCTACACGCGTCTGCTGAGGCAGTGCTTAGTCAGATTAATCAGCGTAAACTTGACTGTCGTTATCTCGTGCAACGTCACCTCACTACAGATCTTCATCTGTCACACACATCGTCACCATTGGGACTTTACTTCTCTAGTTTAAATCAGTCAAATTTATCATTTTTTACTTTCTCATATGCGTAGTATAGAGAATGTTCTGTAATCGTGAAAAAAAAACGTGAAAGCGAGATTTCGACGGTAATATCAGTTTTTGTGGTTCCTGATTCTGAAAAAATAGTTTTTGGTACAACGTTCGTCCGTCCGTCTGTTGTTTGCTACACTTACACATTAGTTTACTGCTTCAAGAAGCTTGAATAATATTTAGCTTTGTAAATGGACCAAGCGGGCGTAGATTACACTTTTCGTAAACTGAAATGATAAGATACGATAATGATAAAATACATAGGAGGACAGCAAACGCACAGCAGATACGAAAATAACATCAATTTCTCTCTACAACGAAATGACATTTGCATAACACTTTTACGATATTTTTGGTCACCCTATGCCGCAGATGGAAAAACGTATATGAGAAAGTATGTACAACGGTTTTGCACCACTAGTTTCTGTTGTTAAAATATCGTCTACCAAATTTTGCGCTGTGCATACAGCAACAATCGAAAAGTGTTCGAATTCATCAAGTACCACTTTTTATATCAATGCTACAGACACTCATTGTAATTAACTATCTATATAACAATTGGCATGATTTGTAACGAATTTAAAAGATTTGTTGCCTTTAACTTTTTCTTCGGCGATATTGTAATATATTAAATTAAAGAGAAACTGAAATGATTTAAGCGACCAAACATTATGTATTGGGTTAAAGTTTTTTTTATAATTACTCATCCTAACATTTTACGTACGTTTTTCTATTAGATTAATTAGGATATACGACGATTAATGTTCGTCTAATCGATTTGAAAAATGTGATCTGCGGAACAAAATTCATTGTGACAATATTCTTTAATTTGTGTCCTCGTAATCATTAAGCGACCGAGTATTTCTTGTCTGCCCATTTCATTTTGTTTAATTCATAGGAACTGATACTCGAACGACGAAATCTTGTTGCAGGCGATTACAAATCTTAACGAGGATTTGCGAAGAATTGCAATAATTGTTTTATCTGAACTGGTAACTACAAGAAACCATTTCGGAAATAAATAAGATTTAAAAGTTTTTCGGAGAATATATGAAATCACGAAGACTGGGTTGCTTATTAGGCAATAAAACTTTTCTCACAATTTTCTTCGATTTTCGAAATATCACAGTAATTACGTAATAATGCAAATTCTATGAATTATTTACATTAAGGGAAACTAGTTGAATGGTTCGTTATTTCCTTGAAGCGCCATTCTGTAAGAATACTTTTTCTCTTTCGGTGCTGTGCAATTGCGTAGTAATTGCCTTTTAAATTCGAGAGCGATGTCTCTTATAGCCTCTTCACGAAAGCTATTATGCGGTGATGAGAGTTCAGGGTGCAGACCTGAGGACGTAAATGGTAGGGTCGCGAACCATTATGCAGAAAGCTTGAAGCTCTTCATGACACGTGGATAAAAGCGTAGAAAAGTTAATTATTTACGCTTTATTTAATAATTATCATTCAAATCGAGAAATAGACGACATCGATACAAATTTAATTGTTGGTTATGAAGTTACAAAATTTTCAATGGATCAAAAACCGGTTTTTCTGATACATAAATGTTTTACCACCTGCAACAGAGAGGAACCTCTTAAAGCAATAGCGAGAAGCACCTGATTGGTTCAGTTTTCGCAACAGCTCTTTTTTTCTTGTGGGGCTTTAGGGCTCGTCAACATCGAGGTCATTAGAGCACAAGCAACAGCTCTAAACCTCACAAACGGGATTTTAGATTGTTCAAGAAGAAGGAAAATACTATAGTGTTTTAAGGAGAAAGAAAATAACACTAGAATGGAGTAAGGTCTAAGCTGTATGTTTGTGTGTGTGAGAGAGACTGAATAAAGTGCTTAAGAGGCTCTGAATATTAAAATAATTAACAAGAGATAACTTATTGTAAATTTTTATGTAGTATTTTTTGTTCAGTTTTGGTTAAAATAATAATTAAAAAGAATTATCTATTTTATTCAATTTAAATACTTTATTCTTATTTACTTTAGCTCAATAATTTTAATTCACTTGGTATAAATCGACCAGCAGAATGGTCTTCATCATTCCCTTGCATAGTAGATCGATCTCCTGTCGGTCGAACTATACCATTTGCAAACGCAAGAGGCGGTTCACAGTGTAGGACACTTTGCAGAACAACATAAAATTACGAAATTGAATCTAAACAATATACAATTACGCCAAAAATAAGCATTCCAGTCAAGTTTGAAATGTGTTTTAATCGTTTATTTAGACCAATTTTTTAAGTAATTGTTAAGAATAAACGTAATTATAATATATAAATTATTAGTTTTAATAAATTAGTTTATTGTCCTCCACGTGGTCATACGCAGTTTGTACTGTTTGTTTGACAATAAATTTATTATTATTATTATACGGTCGACCAGCAACCTTATCATCCACTTTCACCGAATGAAATACAAATTTACAAAAATACGTTATTATATTACAACTAAAAAATGTATATACTCCAAAATATTTTTTTCATTTGCGTTTAATCCTGCCCTTTAATTTTATCGTATGTTTTATATGAACTGATTTTATTTGTACTTTAATGTCGATATCTAAAATAACATTAAATAGTAATTAAATGTTAAATAATGTAACACTCCCTATTTCTGGGGTACAGTTGGGTGACCCCGGAAAGACCGAGAGGTGTGCTCATTAAGGGTGAAGTGATAAGCAGCGTTCTGAGAAGTGTCCTATGCTGTTGACCGCCAGTTTCGTTTGAAGAGGAGAGTTTCGAGCTAAGATTTCCATCACAAACTTCGTACAGATATGTTTGGTACGTTTCCCAGCAATCTATGATTTGACCTTCCGAATCGCTTGTCCCAAATCATGGTTAGATGGGAAACTCAACATCGCTGATTGCCGATAAACAAAGAAGTTTGTTTTAGAGAGGGTTCCAAATAATATCGTTTGTTTGAATCTGTTCAAATCCGCGGTTAAAAACTACCTTATGCACCAGTGCTTCTACAATGTAAAAGAATTTATTGATTTTAATAGAAATTAAAGCCGTTTTGTACTTTATCACGCCATTGATGTAGTACTTTCAAAATACCTGACAACAATTTGAAAACTATTTTCCTGCATGCTAGTATTATGTCTTATTATTCATATAAATTTAGATGTATATGTACTCAACCCTGGCACGGTTTTGTACATTAATTCTGTAGCCCCATCCTGGCCCGGGTTTTTCTCCGATTTTCCTTCGGGTAGAGGCGGATTTTTTATAAAGACTCGCTAGGCTCTTGCCTAGAGACAGAATCAATTGATATAATTATTAGCGAATTTAATGTTATTTAATAGGTACGAATTATCAACAATACTTTCCGAATGATTTATAGCTTGATAATAATACGTACTTGTGAAATGACTTTTTTGTGTTTTATTAAATACAATATTTGTTGGTATTTGTTAATACTATAATACGTGTCGAACTATTTTGTTTAATCGTTAGAGGAGTACATCGAATGTTAAATCCGCCTCTGCCTTAGGGCCCTTGATCGGAATTGATGGGATGGTCCCTTGCTTGCTTCCGGAGAGTAAATTAGTTTATTGTCGTCCACGTGGTCATACGCAGTTTGTAACTTTTGCTTTTTAAACAATAAATCTGTTTATGTGTTTTTTATTTACGTTTTGATTGTCATCGTGAAACATAACGACTGTGCGCTCGAGTGTTCGCGTGTGGACGTGTGCAATATCGACCCTCCCCCACTTTCTTCTCGCTTTCTTAGAACAATGACTGCGACTTTCACAAACTCGGAACTTTCTATGAAAACTTTCCTTCACGAACGTTCCTGCAAGAAAATTGTTCATACCATGTGCCAACGGAACCTCAACTAGTTCCATTGAATTTTTAGTTTTCTACTCCTTACAAATATCTCCGGTAAATATTTATTTATTTATAGATCTTGGTCCTTACCATGACGTCACTTATTGACATGTTGCAAAAGAGAACTTGTGCATTAAAATTACTCGCATAATTTCTCAAAATTACTTTCTTTCGTCGTTTAGGCGTCAATGTTCACGTTCGCAAGGAAAACGACACTTCAGATTAATGGTCAAAACGTGAAATTACTCTTAGTTTTTCATTATTACGACAGCGATGTTTAAACTGTACAAAAATGTAAGTTACTCTATAAGAATTATTACTAC
>NNCF01126257.1:197118-250595 GCA_002313205.1 Laupala kohalensis | reverse complement strand
TATATATATATATATATATATATATATATATATATATATATATATATATATATATATATATATATATAAAATATAGCCGTAAAGAACGTACGAGGAAAAAAATTAACAAAAATATTTGGTTTATCTTCTCATCTCTACCTGTCCCTGTATAAAGTGTTCAGAGAGTTCCTTTTGTTTTAAGCAAGTCCTTGTTATTTAATTTATTGTTGTTATTATTATTCTCGAGGTTTTAGGGCTGACCAAAAACTAGGTGATTAGACTGCTTGTGTTGATCTGAATAAAGTGGGACTGAAATGTATTCTTATAATTCGAAAGAGTTGGGACAATACTCCGACAGATCTAAGTAGGCAACACGCCTTACTGTCCCTGTTCGTGTCGAATGTATATTTGTTGAGATTCCGAATTGATGTTAATCGATTGAAGGACATCATTAGCAAGACGAAAACCAATAATTTGAAGGGAGAGTTGATTAATTGTTTTAAATCTACCTTTCAACGTGGTAACAGGAACTTTATTACAAAACAGTAGTCAATATTAGCAGCCACGTGACAGGTACACAATCCGAAAACAGTACTGGTTTAAATAACTTCGATTGTTATTTCGACTTTCACGTAATTGTAATTATTTGTGGTTATGTTCAATTTCAATTACTATCGTAAATTAATTATTTAAATTCTAATTATTTTGGAGTTTATTTATTATTGTAATTTCAATTATTATTGTATTTCTAAATAATTTTGTACTTAATTGAAATTACGAAAATAATTAATAATTATTGTAATATTAATTATTACTGTAATTTGACTTTTTTCTTTTGTATGTGCATTTTCTGTACATGTTTTGGCGGAAGAGCAGACCTCATGGTCTGAGCCAAACCCAATAAATATTGTATATTCTATTCTACTTGAAATATGTCTCTTCTATAATTTTAATGCGAGCGAAGCCCTTCCATCCATTTATAAAGCTTGGAAAGTGACATTGTTATACTTGAAAATCACTTGTAGAGTGAATAAATACAGTAAATAAGTAAATGCTCGCAATACATAACAATATATTATTTTAAAGCAATGTTGATTTAAAACTGACTTACGTAATATTCAACTGAACTTAAAATTATTTGCAAAAACTAAATATTTATAGATTTGGTTTCTGCTTTGATATTGTTGAAAACGACTTATTAAGAAAAAGTGTGTCTACAGAAATTCCAGAGTTTACTCGAGTAAAGCGGTGAACATTAAGTTACAAATAAATCGAAACACTTGATGTTATTTTTATTTCTGTTTCACGTTCTACATTCACAATAGAACATATCTGCCTTAAATAACATCACGACCTTGTTAATAAACATTAAAATGAAATATTTGAAAGTAGAAATGTGATAAACCCATCTGCAAATAAGTGGGGAGATGGGGTAAACTGAAATTTCGAGTAGTTTGAATTTTAGAAAGGGGTAAAAGTGTAACTTTCAGCCTTCAGAAATACTCAAACAATGCAAATGACTTTCGGGAACTAATTTATGTTTAATTACATTGTTTGAAAAAAAAACTATGAAAATTACCTTAAATTTGCTTTGTTTAGAGTCTCGGCGAGCATGATTCGTACTATTAAGGACATCTGATATTAGCTACTTAAGCAAGGTAATAAGTTAAATATATTAATATATCACAAATAATAATTTAAAATAATTTGTTCTATCATGTACACTAATTATAAATTAATTTGACTTGAATTGTCAACTCATTATTGCATCAGTGAATGTAAGCACGTTTATATCTGTATTCTATTTATACACATGAGTTATATAGAAGAAAGATTTTGTATGTTTGCTTTTCTCTGACAACAAATTAATGTTATTCTTAGTTATTCCTAAACATTAATTAAATAAAATGCCTTGTAGTTACTTTTTATCGGTGTATTATTCAATAAATTATGGTTTTGTTAATTAGCCTAATAGATTGAAGTAAATTTCCATGCAGACGCCAATTATATTTTATTCGTGTAACTGACCTACAACTGGGTATTGGTCATTATTCCTAGATGTTTAAACTGTATCTTTTGTAAATGTGATGATGGAAACGTATTATTATTATTATTATTATTAATTTTGTTATTTTTCTATTTCCGTACGTTTCCTTGATCACAAATCACTATTTATTGTTGGCCAGACATTCTTTTTATTTGGTTTGTTTGGATTGATTCACCTTTGTTTCGACAAATGAATACAACGAACATTTTTAATTGATGACAATGGGATTTCAAAAACAATTATTTACCCAAAAAATTCGAATCCTGACGCACGTGAAGTCACGGGCTTCCTATTTCAATACCTCGTATCTGGAAGAAAGTGTACATTTGAAAAATACGAGCGATCGATAGAGAATTCTGTCCTATACGCAGAGCGTTATTGATCTGCATTAGTAAAAGAACAGTTCGTCGGTATTCAGGTAGAAGCTACAATAAATTGGTGTCACCGTAATCGTTACTTACAAGCATTTCAAAAGGTAACCTAAATAAATATATGGAACTAAGGTGTGAAATATGTGGTTTCATAAATAACTAAGGGAAATGAAGATACTTTCTGGTACGCAACGTTAATTGTTTATTGTTAGTTGATTATTTGTATTTAGTCATCTTTTCTCAAATGAGAATCATGTAAAGCTAAGTTTTAGAAAAGTCAATATGAATGTTCGACCCAATCTTTAGAGCTCGTCAACGTTCGACAAAATATAGCGGAAGAAAAACTTAAACCTGTTTTTTAATTCACATTTTAAAACGAATGTGGATGCTAAAGAAGATCGCCCACGGCTGCTTCAGAGAGCGAGCAAAATTCTGCGATGACATTTGAGTAGTGTGGAAGTACCGTTTGAGTCAAATTCCATCGCCCTGGTCATGCAATACCATGAATTTGTAAATGCGCACACGGAATCAGTCGTGACTCATAATATTAAAAATTAATCTTTTCTTGACACAGATTTATTTTCCCCCAAGTAATTTTCAGGCGTGATGTTGAAAACAGACCCTCCTATTGCCGAACCGTCTCGTGTGTCAATACAAAAGGTGTGAGATCAATTGGAGGAGGATTTTTCTTTTACAACCAGAGCAATAAATATGAAACTGCTTCTTCAGAATTTTATTTTAAAGTGATACAATTGTTTGCATCAATAGTGTCAAGTAGATTTTGTGTACGGGATTTTAGGAGTCGAGGCGATTGGTGGAGGGGTAGCGCACTTGCAGCTAATAAAGGAGTCCCGGGTTCGAGTCCCGGTAGATGACGCAAAACTTCCCTCCCCGAGGTCCTCGGAAGTTGTAACTTCGTATCCATCCTGGCCATTCTGGCCTGGGTTTTTCTCCGTTTTTCCTTCGGGTAGAGGCGGATTTCTTATACAGGTTCTCTAGACTTTGTCTAGGGGCGTGTTTATTGTAACAATAAATCGTCAATTTAGTGTTTTTTCAACTCTTATGATTTTTAAACACTATACTCAGAATAATCTATAGTTCGATAATAATTTGTACATGTAAATTTTTTGCGTAAAATTACAAACATATTGACATTCTATTAGTATTATAACTCGCAGCTAACTTTTTATCTTATCTAGGAACTTATGCAAAAAAAATTTGATTCCGCCTCTGCCTTATGACCCTTGATCGGAATTGATGGAATACGTCCCTTGCTTGCTTCCGGAGAGTAAATGAGTTTATTGTCCTCCACGTGGTCATACACNGTATAAGAGACAGGTACTAGAATGATTATTCTGCAGTTTCTAAATCAATTGCAGCCATCGCTGTTACTCTCGCGGCACGTGTCGTGGGAAGCAAAAGTACAAGGAGATGTGTAAAATCTCAAGTAAGGCATTGTGGCAAAAGCCGTTAAAGAGAAGCGAATCCAAGAGAAAGGCGTTAGCGAAGTATTCTCTCTTTCTCTCTCTTCCTATTCAAGGTAGCACTAGTGTAGGTAGAAATAAATTACAAAAATATCTGAAATCTGCATAATTAATCTCGAGTAACATGTTCTTACTGTGATTTCAACTTGAAAAACATAACCTCACTCCGACCATTTAAACCAAATAATCATAAACGGTGTAATACTTTGCGTCTTACGAATAAAACTCTTATTTTTTTAAAAATGACCAACTTTTAAATCACGAAAATGATGGAAGTTTATTTTGATTTTTAATACATTTTGCGTAGTAATTTTTCCATCGCTTTTATCTGTAGTCACCAGACATTTGAGAGAGAGATTTCACTTTCTGCGAGGTGAGATGCATAAATCTGGAAACAGTAGAGCCCGGTCGCCATGTTTGTACCTAGTGCTCTTATGCATCTCAAACAAGTCAAGCGAGTTTGTGAATATTGTTTGTTATATACTGATGGATTGAAATTAATCATGGTTTTTCACCATTATTATAATAAAAAACCGGACAAACTGCGTGTGACCACGTGGAAGACAAACTAATTCACTCTCTGGAAGCAAGCAAGGGACCATCCCATCAATTCCGATCAAGGGCCCTAAGGCAGAGGCGAATTCAAAAATTTCAGCATAAGTTCCTAGATAAGATAAAAAGTTAGCTGCGAGTTATAATACATATATAATGTCAATATGTTTGTAATTTAACACAAAAAAATTATTTTACATGTACAAATTATTATCGAACTATAGATTATTCTGAGTATAGTGTTTAAAAATCATAAGAATTGAAATAACACTAAATTCACGGTTTATTGTTACAATAAACACGCCCCTAAACAAAGCCAAGAGAACGTGTATAAAAAATCAGCCTCTACCCTAAGGAAAACTGGAGCAAAACCCGGGCCAGGATGGAGCTACAGAATTAATACACAACCGTGCCAAAGTTAAGTACTCATAAAACTAAATTAATATGAGCCATAATACAACACAATCATGCAAGTAAATAGTTTTTTTAAAAATTGTTCTAAGTTATTTAAAAAGTGCTACAGCAATGGCGTGATAAAGTACAAGATGGATTTAACTTTTATTAAAATCGATAAATTCTTTTACATTGTAGAAGCACTGGTGCAGGAGGTAGTTTTTAACCGCGGATTGGAAGAGATTCAATTTCGTAATATCTTTTATATTCTTGGGAAGGGAATTATATAGAACGATTCCCGAATGATACGGTCCTTATTGTTGTGTTTTATAATAATGAGAATAAAAATAAAGAAAGCATTTATGCATCTCAGTGATTTGACTAACTTGGATTAAGTGCTGGTCCCTTCGTGGAATCAATTTTTTATCGGATGCTAAAGCACTTGAAGAAGCGAACGGAGGGAATCTCTTGGATTATGCATAGTTGGGGGGAGGGTAAGGAGGGGTGGGTTGGGGCGAAGGAGAAGGGATGGTATCCGCAGCTGTTACACGCAACTCGCTCGAAATATAAGGCACCTGCACTGCACGCTCTGGTCCGGGGGATTCCCTCGCATTGCGTCCCAAGGTCTCTGAGCTCATGAATGAAGCACCGGCTTTGGCTTCGCTCCAACGGCGATGCGGAGCTATTCATCTTGCTAAACAGACACGCGCCTTGTTCTCCACGGACTAAGATTCGCAGAAGTAGATGGAACTCTTGGAATACACTGGTGTAAGGTTTTTCTGTTAGCCTTGATGTTTAATCGAATGAAAAGTTGAATGTAACTGACATTATGTATGATAATATGAACATTCACTTTTATTTAACAATAATATTTTATTGACCTGAGTAAAATGGTGGATAGTAGGTTCCCCTGTCTGCTAGTTGTAACCACGTCTTTCTCTGTTTCATATTTAGCGTTAACAAGAGCAAGATACGAATAGTATAACATAATACAACGGAGCGTTACGTAACTCATTTACGATTCTCTACGTTCTTTTTTTTATTATTTACCTGACGCGCCATTGCTGTCATTTGTTAGGACTCGGGAACTGGAGAACCATCCTTTTCAAATGAACGAGTCAAGTAGCTGCTTTTCGCTAATGTATGATACTTCATATGTGTTTTTGCTCCAATGAATTACACAGAAAACTTTTTTTTCTTTTCAGAATTTGCATATTAGTGTGTGTGATGATGACTCTTAATATTGTCGTTCCATTTAACTCATCTCATCGTTTTTTGCTACAGGTTGGTCGGTTTGTGTTGCATCACCGATTTGGCACATTACTTTGGTCACAATCACCGGGGTATTGTACTTCTGAAGAAATCTACATGCTGAAATTACCTCTAAAAAATCGGAATTTCTCGAGAGGAATTCAAAAACATCTCGTTAAGATTTTCTGTTTCTTTCTTTATACGTTGTCTGTCGACGTTAATAAATGCGTGAACCCAGGGATTATCGACATCAAAGTCGATTCCGATTCTTAAAAGAAGTTTCTATGATCTTACCATTTGAAGAAACTTAGCATTATTGTGTCAACGTCACATTTATACCTTTTCAGTGTTGCGTTTTGTGGTTAAGTCAAATTCAATGTGTATATATCAACCATTATTTTTATTTAATAAGTTAAAATCCAAGATTCCAGTATACTTTAGAGCTATCGTACTATTTTTTTTCCTATCCCCGTTAATCTTATATCTATTACGACCTTCATTTAACGGATTGCTACTATCATTATTATTTATTCTGTAGCAGCAGTTAGGAAGAACTAGCACTAACAGTGTCGGGTACAATACCTGTGGAGTCGATTTTCGTGATCACAAGAAACATTGATTTTTTTTNACATCAAAGGTCATTGGAGCCCTTAAAACATGTACAGGTAGGGAAAATGCAGTTACGCACTAGGGAGAGTCAACATGACTCTCCCCGCGTGTGGGACTCAACCCTACCCACTAAAAACCCTCCTGATCTACAACACACCAAAACATATCTCACAACATACATCAAAACATCAAATGGAGGGAGGGGGCAAAAATGAAGGGAGTACATAACACGAGGGGGGACAAAAAATGAGGGGTAGGACAAAAAATAAGAGGAATGGGGAAAATGAAAGATACCCTAGCCTTAATGGCGTCGGGATCGAAAAGAACAAGAGGTGAGCAAGGGAGGTCAGGAAAGAGAAAGGAAGGAGCCTCGCACAAGTAAGTGGTAGTAATGCCAGACTCAGCTCGGGGCTCTGTGTTCGCGAAACACGTACTTACTAGATGTAAGTCCCCTGGGGGGAGAAATATTGAATTATTGAAATGTTGCTCAAAACACAAAATGAAAAATGTATAATGAAACGTATTCTAGTGTAATATTAATAAACTTTATATTCTTGGACTTGGAATAGAATTGAAAGCATAGATGAAAAATATCGAGAATAGATGATTCGATACCGTGGTATTAAAAGGAGTCGAGAACACATCCTGAGTGCAAACCCTTAAGTGTCTGTAATAGAGGCGGAGCGATTGCAAGTCATAAATCTGTTTCCTACGGAGGACAATGACCGAAAGCAGACTGTTGCATTATCGATGTGATCTTTGGACAAAGGTTCGGGGCGATGGCCTCCAGCGCTTGTTGCATTCACTGGTCGATATCCTCTTCGGCGGTTGCATCGCACCTTCGCGCGCTTCTTTGTCGGGTCACCATCCGCTCACAAAGGACGGAATGTGTATCCTCAGAGAGCGCAGGCTGAGAAAGGGAAGGTTAATACCCCTGCATCGACTTGAATAGCACATCAACACCAGCACCTCAGCATAGACAGGGATTCCTCTCTAGTTTATCAAATAGGATTTGATTGATCACTATACGAATATCACAATTTACAAAAACAACATAAGCAAAAAAAAAAAAGAGTTTAATATCAGTTTCGATCTGCGGATGACCACGTGGAGGATTAAACTTATTCTCTCCGGAAGCAAGTAAGGGACCATCCGATCAATTCCGATCAATGACCCTAACGCAGTGGTGGATTTAGGATTCTTATGACGTGCATCGCCTTAAGAATGAAAGAAAAATAATTGTAATATCTATAGAATAACTACAAATATATTTAAGATGGAATATAAAAAAGGGGGGGCGACCCGTGACGTACTGCGTAGCGCACTCGCTTTCTATCTCTGAAGGACGCTGGTTTGAACCCTTGTCCGATCCAAGTAGAATTCGCGGTGGTGGACGAAGCGGTGTTCGCGGCTGGTTTTCTCCGGACACTCCCGTTTCTCCTGCAGCCTATCATTTCACCACTACATTCACTCATCGTCATTCACCCTCATGTCATTCATTCGTTCACCATCGCCTCGGGGGGAGGTGCGGTAGGAAGGGCATCCGGCACCCCGGTAATTCCCATACCATCCTCTATCTCCGACCTCTACTAAACTTGGGAAAAAGGAGTTAAGGAAATACATACGTATATTAGCTCAAGGTAAAATATTCCATTGAAACAGCGATATCTCATCCAACGAATGGATATTACAAAACATGAATGTAATGTGATTTTGACGAAATCATTTTTTATCTCGTCGTATATTATCTATTGGGCGACCTGTGGCGTAGTTCGTAGCGCACTCGCTTTCTATCTCTGAAGGACGCTGGTTCGAACCCTTGTCCGATCCAAGTAGAATTCGCGGTGGTGGACGAAGCGAGGTTCGCGGCTGGTTTTCTCGGAACACTCCCGTTTCCCCTGCAGCCTATCATTCCACCACTACATTCACTCATCGTCATTCACCCTCATGTCATTCATTCGTTCACCATCGCCTCGGGGGGAGGTGCGGTAGGAAGGGCATCCGGCACCCCGGTAATACCCTGCCACATTAAAGAGGCCTCTTTCCTCTAATAATAATAATGTCGGGGTTTCAACTGTTGTGGGTCTAAATCACTTTTATAATATTGGTCATTCCAGCCGTAATCGATCTCAAATTTCCCCGTCCCGTTCAGATTTTGCTAATAATGGTTCTGGGGCCTTATAATGTTGTAGAAGGAAGGGAAATAATTTTTTATTAGTTTTTTATTAAGCTGCTTTTGTTTAAAATACTATTGAGTCTATTTTCCCACAGAACACCGGCGACGCGAAGTAAAAAATGTTGTAGATTTCTATGAAACCCCCTTAGAAATTGAAACCCACTGAATCTACCAATATTGGACATTTTATTTTGTAGAAAAAGTAACATACAGACACTTAAAACGGCAACATACGTCTACAATTTCAACTAAAACGTCAAAATTTATTGTTTTCAACAAAAAAAATAATTTCTCAAATACTCCATCTCAGAATTTTACGAAATTTTTACGGCTTAAAATAGAGCGGGTGAACTCTAATTCCACCGATGTTTGGCGAGGGAAATCCATAACTTTCAAAGTTATAGCAATTTAAAGTTAAAATCTGGATTTTCTCGTATGTGACTTCCGTTGCTAACTCACGACGACTTGGAAACCAATATCAAAAATATTTTATCAATAAAAAGAAAGACTCGATGAAGTGTTATTTACGGTATAAATGAATTAATTTCTCATAGATTTCGTGCCACGTCGGATTCCGTGATGGAAAGATACTTGTTCGATTAAACTCATAAAGTGGCGTCGTTTGTCCCAAAATTGCATTCAAAGACTTAATTGAAGGTCATGTTATGTTATATTTGAAGTTGCTTTCTCCTAATGAAGTTATAGTTTCTGGAAGACTTTCTTTAATTCTTACAAGATTTCGAATAGCTTCCGTTTCGAAATCCTCAAATTCGAAATATCCGATTTGAAGACTGAAAAAGTGGTTTCTGGCATAACATCCGTCCGTCCGTCTGTGAGCAGCGATTCTGAGTTAACGGATGAATCAATTTAATTCACATTTCTTATTTATGATAGATTTTACTTGTTGTCGATACACCTGCTCTGATTTTGTTTTTGCTTTAAAACAAAGGGTACTTCACATGAAGGTCAAAGTACATTTTTGAATGTTTCTCAAAACCTGCTCCAACGATTTTACTCAAAGTTTCTATACGTAAGGTACAATTAGTATGCATTACATCCACATGGTATTTTACTTGAAAATTTGGTGTAGACGCAGTAAAATAATTTCTGTCTGCTACACTTACGAATTAGGTTACTGTTTCAAGAACCTGTGTTTGTATGTGTTTGAAGATGTTTCATTTTAACATTTTACTTTTAAAAGGAGAGCAGAGGAATGTCTGCATCTCATGTGTCTCTTGGTATCGTTAACCTTCCATCCACGCGACCCCTACGCACAACTCGTAACCTTTCATCCGGGGACGCTGCATCTTTTCGCTGCGTAAGCTTACGTATCAGATGTATCCACTGCTTCTTTTGCCGGATGTTGTTGTTAACTTGTGCTGTGTGTCATATTTATGTGTTCATGCGTATTATTTGATACGAGAGGACGACTTTGAAGAATCTACTTCGTTACGTGTTTTTTTGTCTTGAAAATGCTTTTTATTGATTTTTCAAGATTTTTTTAAATTCAACCTTTTATAGCAGTTCCAATCGTTATAAATAATATTGTATTAAATAATATATTTTGACACTTATAGAATTCTTAGACGAGATACATTAGGAACGTTACGTAATAATCGAAAGTAAATAAAACAAACTGTATCACCTATTTCACAGAAATTAATCACAGATACGACTAATTTTGATTAATGTAATTTTGCATTTTTTGCAAAGAAATTAACTTTGTAGTTTTTAATTAAATTATATAATATTGATATTTTGTTTGCTTTGTTCTCGTGATAATAATATCCTAATAATCTTTATATATATATTTATTAATATATCTTGGAAATAGAATATAAATCTTACTGATCTTATCTCTCTCAGAATCAAAAGAACAGAATTTGAATACTAGAGATTCTTTTATATTGTGGCAGAACGAATCTTTTACGTGTTACAAATATAATAATGTTCTAGAACTTATAACTTTGATCTTTAAGATCTAATTAATCTCAGGGTTCCACAAATTTCTAGGGTTCGCATTTTTTTACAAAGGGAAAGACCATACTAGGGTTCCACTACAGGAAAACGCTATTGACAAATTGAAATCCATTAAATTTAATTAACATGAATCACATACAACAAAAAAACCTTCATGCTATCCCCCAAAAGAAACACACATAACTGGTAACCCGTGTAAACATGAAATACACTAGTATTTCCGCCGAATTCGGCTTCTCAACGACAAACATAAATTTTAAACAAATTGAACACCTTGAATAAACATTAAGATAATCTCTCCTTTGACAAATAAAACAAACACTGAATTTATAATGATTCTTGCTTCTTGAAATGCAATTACATTGATATTGTATTTAAAATATATAATTAAGTGGAGTTTTTTCTTGCTAATTGGGCCTTCTTCATTAATCATAAAGTCCAAAGTTCTGAGCCCCTCTGAACAATAAGACCCGCACTCGTCTTCTCGCAATAGCGCATGACGATATGTGTCGGATGCCACCAACAATCGTGAAATACCTCAACCTGATGACCAATCAAGCAGTGCAGTGTTGAGTGGAGGGTGCGTTAACCGCACAGGAAGCCGGCCTGGCCTCGACCTCAGAACGACTTCCGGTTAATGACGTCACTAGCGCCAGGAAACCTGATGGTGCCTTCCTCCCGCAAGCTATGCTGCCTGGATGCCCTCAGGGGTGGCGTGGACCCAAACCATCATGGTTCAATTTCAAAGGCGGTCCCTGGATTCTCGGAAGCGCCCGCCGAATGGACATATTTTTCGTACGAGTTTTGTCGCGTCTCGGATTTAGGATTTGCTGCTGAAAATGCTAGCCAAAGACTGATGAATTAGTTCCGGAAATTAGCGAACTCGGAAATCTCATCGGACATCATGAGCTAATCAGATAATTTCGAAAATAAGACTGAGTCGTGGCTCTGCTCACAAAAAAATCTCGCACAAGTCGCGCAAAAATATCCCGTGTCTCTGATCTAGTCTCTCTGATCTGATACAACAACAAGAAGCAGACAAAATTTTCATTTTCCATTCCTTAAATGGACTTCATCCCTTCCGACACCTCTTTTCCCACTTCCAAGATCTCTCAATTTTGAACTTCACGTGACGAAAAGCTTCCAATGCCACAACTGTTCCCCCTCCTGTGCCTAAATTCTGATTGGGAATTTTGCGTAATTTTGAACTATTTCCCACCGCTCTTTTTCAACGATTTTTTCCCTGACAAGTCACCACTTGCTTCTCCCCCCCTGTGTCCTTGGTTATACGGCCGGGACGGGTCTTTTTACCCACACCCTCGCTTACTTGCCATTTCTAAGCGGCCATAAATTTTCTCTTCAACAAAGAGCTCAACGCGGTTCACTGCGCCTCGCAAGATGTGACTGTTCCCTTTGTCGCATTTCTCAACGGTGGACTTTTAAATTGTTAGAGAGTAGGGAGGCGCTTTCCTCTCCCGCTCCATCGCTCGTTCTCCGAATTTAAAAAGCCCGAACGAGGATGATTTCTTCGTTTTAATCATGAAATTATTCAAATCTCACAATACAAATTATAGTAAAATTATTTATCTCATAAATTTTTTTAAATAGGGTAAAATAGAGATGATCATAATTTAGAAAAATGTGTTTAAAAAAATTCCCTCCTAATAGAATGCTTTAAGTCCGCTCTCTAGTGCAGACTGAGAAAGTAAGTGCAATGGTTTTGCTCCACTAGGTTTTCACACCCCGCCATTTTTTGGTAACGCGCTTTGGTACTTACCTTTTTCTGTCTTTCAGTCTCTTTTTCTTGTAAGAAATGCGTATTTTCCCCCCATTTTAGCTAAAATATACAGGGGTTCCTTGAGTTGCCATTGTCTTTGTTGTAAAACTTCGAAGAGAAGTGGGTTAAATGGGTTTTGACAACCTAAATGTAGCCGTCTATTTTATTTTAAGAGAAGCTCAGTATTTACAGTTTTTTACTGGCGCGAATTTTGGTGATTTTCCTTCGCCGACCTTTTAAAAATCGCATTTGATTTGTTATAATAACACAAACTGCAGAATAATGAATAATCAAGACTTATTATCTATTTGTTGTCTGGAGAAAAATAATTATGCAAAGAACGAGCATAAAGCAAGCATGGAACATAAAACACTATAAATTACTTTCATACTATTGAGTTGCTGTGGTCTACTTTGATCAACATCTTGTTAATCTACCGTATTTGCATAACAAGGAACACACTGGTTGTTTTTACCTCTAATGATAATACTTATGGAATAAAATAACAAGTATTGAACCGAAGTACTAATTCATCAACTCACGAAGAAACGTTTCGAGACGGGAACTTGAAATTCGACAGGGAAATTACGTTTCTCTTATACAGACGTAATAAAGATGTTTTTGAAATTTTGTTTTGAAAGGGATGATTTTGGGTGAAATGCGTTGTTGAATTTTATGCCATACATGTGGAACAAATAAGGTATTCCGGATTTTGTGTGCAATAGTATTATTTTTTTTGCTACATCAATTGTAACGAAGAGTAATCGTAACGAACACTACAAACACACCCGCGCAAAACCGGACAGGGAAGCTGGTACAATATAAAAGAGTTCTTAACACTTTTTACACTTTAATTGCTAACCTCTCCTCACTTGAACTCTTTCTCCCTAGAGCGCAGTTTGTTACAGTGTTAATCGCTGTTTCGTGTTTAATGATGTGATAATGCAGGAGTTTCTGCTCCTTCCTCGCCGACGCTAAGTATCTGGCTGCGACGAACGTCGATCTCCTTCCCTCATGGGTCGCGGACGGAGGTCCTTGCTGCTTTCTCGCTTTCCATTCTCCTTGGCGTGCTATGGGTTCTTGCACTCAATATCTGCGAGCGAACTGCTCCATAAAGACCTTACAACCTCGTGGCCTTATGGCCTCATATCCGGACGCGTTTGGTGCACGGGGTGTAAAGACGATTCCCTTCGCACAGATAGTGATCGGTTTTATTTCTCTCGCGGATACGATGCGGAGGAGGAAGAAATAATTCATTTCCTCGCTACTCACTTATGAGGAATAGTTAAAATCACTCTTGCGACATGATGCAAAGTTAACAATATTTGTTTCATTGGTTGTAGGTGACATTGTCTTCTAGACAAATTGAACCAGTTAATTATTCATACTAGTATACGTACTGTATAAATATACCTACACTAATGGATGTGAATTATCTGTATGTCTGTAGCATGATAATAATAATAATAAATTTATTGTCAAACAAACAGTACAAACTGCGTATGACCACGTGGAGGACAATAAACTAATTTACTCTCCGGAAGCGAGCAAGGGACCAGCCCATCAATTCCGATCAAGGGCCCTAAGGCAGAGGCGGATTCAAAAATTTAAGCATAAATTCCTGGCTAAGATAAAAAGTTAGCTGCGAGTTATAATACTAATAGAATATCAATATGTTTGTAATTTTACACAAAAAATTACATGTACAAGTTATTATCGAACTATAGATTATTCTGAGTATAGTGTTTAAAAATCATAAGAGTTGAAAAAAAACACACTAAATTCACGATTTATTGTTACAATAAACACGCCCCTAGACAAAGCCTAGAGAACCTGTATAAGAAATCCGCCTCTACCCGAAGGAAAAACGGAGAAAAACCCGGGCCAGGATGGGGTTACAGAATTTATGTACACAACCGTGCCAAAGTTGAGTACACATAAAACTAAATTAATATGAGCCATACGGCAACACAATCATGCAAGAAAATAGTTTTTGAAATTGTTATAAGTTATTTAAAAAGTGCTACAGCAATGGCGTGATAAAGTACAAGACGGATTTAACTTTTATTAAAATCAATAAATTCTTTTACATTGTAGAAGCAGTGGTGCAGGGGTAGCTTTTGACCGCGAATTTGAAGAGATTCAATTTCATAATATCTTTTATATTCTTGGGCAGGGAATTATATAGAACGATTCCCGAATGATAAGGTCCTTTTTGGCAAAGTGGTTAACACTCTAGGCCGATGAATATTATTCCTATTGCGAGTATTGTGTTCGTGAACGCATTTCGGAACACTTCCATGGACACTTCTTAAGGGTTATTTCAATTAAAATGCAAATTATGCTTGTTAGTAATTAATTATAAGAGGAGAAAATAATAAAAATTAACTGCTAATCCGGTAGTGAATCTTTACTTTCATGACTGTTGTCTATGTAGCTTACTAATGTGTCCGCCAGTTCGATTGCGTTACTTATCCACTGAAAGAAGAATCTACGTGATCCAATCGTAGAAGCAACATTATATACAGCATGTGAAGAACATTTTTTCAAGTACATAACTTAGAGGTGAAGTGAAAACCGAAGAATCCAGAAGTCTTAACTATACGCTTTCTTCAAGAAGCTTTCTAGATAAAATATACTTTCTTTCCTTCAGCCTGGGTTTTAAAATAATTCCTAATTACGTAAATATTAGCATGCAATACTGAAAACTGAAAGTATTTTTCTACGTTTTCCTCGTTTTTTTAAATTAATAAGAGTAAAAAAATTATATTACGAAATTAGAGTAATGTGGTATCTGACATAAGAGTTTATAATATTATTGTACGAGCCACATTTTACACCGGTCAATATGAGCAAAAAACATCCAGATCTATTTAAAGAAGTTTTAGTATCCTCTGTAGGGTGAAATATATCAATTCACAGGTCAGATTTTTTGTATTTCTTTTTGAAATAATTTTTTGTATGTTAGTTTAACAATTGAAATATATTTTTTGTTTTTATGTTTTATTTGTAAATAGTTTTAAAATTTGGAATGTACAGTAATGATGATTTCAGTTTCTTATCAAATCCCTGGTTTCGCCGTGTATTTTTTCTGGTTATTTATACAACTGTATGTATAAATATAAGTATGAGTATTTATACAAGTATATGTATAAATCAATGCTTCATGCAATTCAGAAAAAGAGGATTACAGTTTTACCTCGGTAATGTCTGAATAGAATCGGAGAAATCCGAAACGGACGGAATCTGAGGGAAACCACTTCCAAAATTTCGGTGGATTACCGTAGCTTCGCAATAGTTATTACATATACTAACATATTAATTGGAATACTATCATTATTACCAAAGAATTTTTTTCCGTAACTTTTCTACCTCTTTATTGTGAACAAACTACTTATTCATTTTGGTATAAAATATTGAATGAAAGACCAAATACTGTAATGCATTTAATAATTAATGTGCTGGAAAGTAATTATTGTAATATACCTTAAATGTGGTCGGAAATATAAAAAAAAGAGCGGCCTCGCGCTATAGCGCCATATATAATATATTTAATTTAATAATTCAAAATGGCCGCACATTGTAGAAAAAAATTATAACATTATAAAATTTGGATATGTAATGGCTAGCTCAGGGATACCAAAACTCGTATAAAAATATCGGTCCCTCATCCCACCATTACCAACCTACGTCGTAGAAAAAATTTCGGTCAGCAAATAGTACTCACTTACCTGACCCACTCGGCGGAGCGATGACTGATGCCTAGCTGTCATTGGGCTTGAATTAAAAATAGAAAATTTGATTCGGCATTTTTTATTGGCGAAAAGAACACGTAACTCCTTCTCGAAGGAAACACATTATTCATAAAGTTGATATAATTTCAACAAAACAAGTACATGATTATCATTACTACTAATAATCCCCTTTTAGAATTTCCCCCAAAATAATTACAAAACATTGAAATTCACTACCACACATAACAAATCTTAAATTAACACTGGCTTTACAAATTTAGTTATTCTTTGACGAATAAGAATGGAACTTGTACGTTCAAGCACATCATATGGACTGAAGGCTCATTAAACAGCATAATAATTTATGAACATTAACTTTCATTCAGTCAGGTAACTGCACTACTGCTGGTGCTAGTTCCAGTAACCAATAGTTCTTTGCAAATACATTTTTCATACATTAGGCACAAGTAAATAATTGAATCATACAATGCTCTGATAATGAAATGCCGTCATTGGCTCATCCAAAAATTATTACCTCAATAGTAGCGAACTGATGCCAGACGCCATTGGAGAAAAAAGTTGCAGAGGCGTCTGGCATCAGGCGACGCCATTGGAGAAAAAAGCTGCTTATGAAGTCACCTCATTGGCGTTTGGATTACGACCAGGTGTCGACCAGCTGCCCTCCAATCAGCGAGTCCCATAGGACCTCGTAGAAGCCTGTTATGCACAGCTGCACGTTCACAGATATCGATAATGTCTCATAATTAATTCTCGAAACATCAATTTCGATACGAGTGTCCAGAGGTGGCGCTTCGCGGTGAATTTAAACACCACTGATAGTCATTATCGGATGTCGAAACTTATAAAAGTCAAGTGTGGACTTAGATAAAACTCGACGAATGTCGCTCGAAGTTAGATCCTCGCGATCCAAGATGGCGTCCACCTCTTTCGAGAAATCTCTATCGACAATAATCTCTCACGATCTATCAACCACAATCATCATAACCACCATAGAAACATAGTCATCCGCTACCATAATAATAATAATATAGGTACGTCTGCCAGTGCTTAAATATTTTCTTCCCCTCTTCTACTACATTGGAAGATCAGTTTGACTCCGCCTACGGCATACGTCACTATCTTTTTTGACCAATGACAACTCCGAGTCTATTTTACGTAATTTCTCCTATGACGTTTTGCCTTAATCAGCCAATCTCAGATCATACTTAAGTCATGTGATGTCCCGTCACGTGATGTGGAGCCTGTTTAATCTAAAAAATTGAGGTCACCACAATTGCGGTCACAAAAGAGCACTCAGCTGGCCCTTTTTCGTTCTACGGAATCTCTTCTGTTCCAAAAAAACACTCCTGCTTTCTAAATCGAACATAAGCCAGATAGTGTAGACAGTTTATAAGCAGTCGCTAGACGCAGGTTCGCAGAGGGTCGCACCTACCGTCCTTTGATATACTTGAAGTAAGCCAGACGCCCGCTTTTTCTTTTAGACTCGTCGCAACATGCATCACTGTTCAATGGCCCTACTCTGATGCGCAATATTACCACGGTGACGTTGTATCGCGAAAAATTATTCCTTTCAAATCACTACAAAATTTCGAAAAGATAGATGAAAATGAATGATTTATTATGTGGTTTATTTGGTGATAACATCCATCGTAATTATTGCTGAGGACATAACCTAGCATTTGAGATACGACAGTAAACTTTTTTTACTTATTTTTTATTTAAAATATAGAGATATTTTTCGATCATTTAATTTTTAGAAATCAAATTAAAGTAAGTTAAACACTTTTATTAGTTTCTGGTGGTATTGTATATAGTTGATTGTTTATTTTATTTTAGGTCAAATTCTTACTTTAGACGCTACTCAAGCAATAATTTATTATTTTTATACAATGTTAATGAAAATGCGTAAAGTGGACTACGTAATGTAAAACATTTATTATTCGGTTTTGAAAAATGAAGTTTTCAATACATAAGTTATTGGTTTGTCAATAATATGATTGTATTATTTTTTCACTGAATGAGGTTGATAGCAGTAGATAATATTCCGTGATTTTAAACTTCTTATCTCGATATCGAAATATAAATAAAATAATCTTGTGTTGTATGGTTGAATCCGTCGTTTGAATTTCTCACGCTTCCCGATAATACTCCAAGGGAGTGTTTCAACGTTGATTTCAAGGTTAGTAATCAGTAGGCAAACATGTTTCATATTGACCATCAACCACCTGATGTGTTACTCGTCTGTTTGTTCAATGATTCTCTTATCTGTTGGATTACAAAGCATGTTCAAACCACAAACATTCTCGTTCCAACCACAAATATTGACTGACATTCTTGTCGAATTCAGGACCGAAGGCAATCTCCAGTCATCCGCAAAATTATAGTCTTTTCCCAATTCAATTAAGACCTTTCTCTTCCAGTTAACTGGAAAAACAAAAACTGTCTTCGAAATCAACGTGTGTAGGGCTGCTTCAAATCGCCATTTGCAGATCGTTGTTGAAAATTATTTTTAACTTAAAATATGAATATTATAAATGTTACATTGTTTTAAAGTACATAATGAAAATGTGATTATATATTTATGATCTATACGTTGAACCAATTTTTATTACAGTTTCATTAAATTAAACTCACTAAAATCCGTGTCGTTTGTTTTTGTGTTGTTATTATTATTGTTATGGTTGTTTTAAATATATTATTGTCGGTTGCAAACGTCGTTGCTTATTAAATCAAATATTCAGTAAAATCACTTGGACTGTATCTCTTAAATGTGGTTCCATCCCGTTGAGTATGAATCACAGCGTCAGAAAACCACTCTGTTCCTTGGAGGTTGATGACAGGTTTGATCTGAAAGATCTAGTCAAGCGGAAGTACTGGAAAACCGTTAATTACCGGGAATAGTATTCCCTGGCAGATTGAGAACTTCGTAAACACACTTTGTGAATTAAATTGATTTTCATTGAAGTGGCAGCTGAAACCGCCGTTTCGTCGTATCTGCGAGGTTATGTTACAGTGTACCCTGGAAGTGTTCGTCTTAAAAATCTGAAAAAGACGAACTCGGTAAATTCTAATCCACTACTGAAAATACTTTCCAAATTGTTCCGGGCTCTTAAAAACAAACAAAAACAGTATCAACTAATGAAGTATGATTTTACACAAAATTACACGCTAAAGTTAATTTTATAAATATTTTAGATAAATTATTGAAAAGATTAAAAAATATAGTGACAAAGCAATTTTATAATTTATCAAGTTTGGAGGGTGTATAAGGGATTCACCTTAATAGAAACTAATGTAGAGGAGACATTCAGTACTTGTTCAACAATAACTTTCATAGGTGTTGTCAAAGGATGTAGGGCACGGAGGGGTTCTTGCCTCACCCAAAATTATTCAAAGTGACCAAAAGCCAATGTAAAGAATTTACACGGAAAAATGAATGCGTTTCAAAGCGTAAACCACACATCTAATCAATAATTTCATATGCGTATATACCGTTTCTTTTATTTATTCGTAGCGTGTGAGGTGATAACGCCGCCATTTTCTTTCACATTTCGTAAAATTAATGTCTGCAAAACACGTTGTTTGAGAAGTATCTGTTAAACTCCACGAGCTCAAGAATCTTTGATAGGGGTTTGTGTCACGTTTCAGAGGACTTATAATAATAATAATAATAATAATAATAATAATAAATTATTAATCTGCAAGTGAGCAATTCTCGGTGACGTAAGTATAACATAATACGATAATAATAACAAAATGTGTGTTCATATTCACGTACGTATAGAAACACATTTACACTTACAAACAGATACAGACACACACTCATACGTACAAGCATGATTCAATGTACACACGTATACCATTACACCTCCTATAATCTTAATGTAAAAATAATTGCTATAATATAATTTTAAAAAAATTAAACTATAAAAATAACTCCAAAATAGGATTGCTGTGAAAAGTCACGCCACATCACTACACTACACTGCACTGCACTGCAATTCTATTAGCTAGAAGCATTTTCTGCACCATTAGTCTCCACTATTGTAAGAGATATGATATTTGTTCTTACACTCCGAATACACTCTCCTTGCTCAAAAACCTAAAAATTTGAGTCGTTGTAAGGATCTTCGTGTCGAGGCGGAGTGGCAGAGAAAATGAGACGAATTAACGTAACAATGACAAACGACAATTAAAGTCATTGTTGTATTTGCAAATGGGAAATGTAGCGTGCTATTGAAGCTTATCTACATTAAGCGATGAGAGGGGTAGGATGTGGGTGGTAAGGGCTATTGTTTGCTGGGTTTACCGACAACTTGACCCACGTGGGTATGCTAGTAGTAGTAGTAGTAGTAAGAGTTAGCTAGAGTTACAGATCCTAGGAGTAGTAGGTGGTGGATAGAGGAAGGAGTGTTCGCTTCTGAGTGATAACAGCTATATAAACCGGGACATTAATGTGAAAGCTACAGATTTTTTTTCTGGGCCCACCGGAAATTGAACCCGGGATGATTTGGTGGAGAGCATGAACGCTACCACCCTAGCCACCAGAGGCGCTGAAGTCTGTCTTAAGTACAGAGCGAGGAGTGTTCGAGTTCGGCAAGCGTCTTGAGGAGAGAGAGAAGGAGCGCGACTTGGTGGTTGGGGGCCATTGATCGCTTTCACCTAACTGCTTTCGCTCACGAACCGTTGCATCCGCCACCGTCGCCTCGGCGGTGCCCTGGCGCTGGCCACGTTCACCGGACGCTCAACAACCGTCGTGGATCCAAAGTACACCGGAGAATGTTTGTCGATATTGAGTTTCAGTCACGGACGTCACTTCTGTCAATCAGAAAGAAATACTTGGCTTTAAAAAGTTTGGATGAAACGAAATCTCTGTAGAAAATAGCAAGATTTCGTAGGAAATATTAGAAAACAAATATAGGAAATTCGGAGAAACCGACCCTCTATTATTATAGATTAATGCTGGCCCACAATTTTCACTGTGCAGTGGTTCTTCAACATTGTGGACCAGCTGTTCCGTAGATCAACTGACCATTCGAGGTGGATTCCCTAATACAAAGAATTCATTAGTAGATGTAGAATAGTAAGGGAAAGAAGAAATATTTAATAGTTATTTCGGAAAGTTGTAACTCCCGTATTTGGCAATAAAATCCTGGTTTTATGGGTAAAACAGGGTCTATAGAGATAACTAATAAAAATATATATAAACAATTCATTGGACACTAGAGGAAGATTTAAATTATGCGAATTACCTCCGTAATTAAAGAATCAAAAATTATAGACAGTAACAACTACATTGTTGACAATATTTATTTATAAAAATGTATCAAATGTATATTCCTATTTTATAGTAAATTTTCATATTTATTGGAATCCACCCATAAAATCTTGAGCCTGGAATAATTATTTTCAAGTACATCGATACACTTTCTAATTTTAGTACTTTTATTTTTTCCTATTTGTATGTCTTATTTTTTTAGTGTGCGTTAAGATTTTTTTAGTGCAACATGTACAGGGTTCTAATGATTTAGTTGTTGGCGAGCCCTAAAACCCCAATAATAATAATAATAATAATAATTAATAACTACCTATTAACAGAGGGAAATTCACTATCTCTCAGGAGCACATCGTTATTTTGCTTCAATTTCTAAGTTTGAATTGATGGGAAGATTTAGATTCTTGTACGCCACGCGGTCCTTGCGCAGCTTGTCACTTCTTTATTGACAATAAAATAATTTATTTGGTTTAGAATCGGCTTGTAGGATCGATTGCATCCAAAAATGTTTTTTATAAACTTATTGCAAATTGAATTGTATATTCGCGAAGCTTTTATGTACGAGAAGTAACTTGAGGAGGAGTGGATGCAAAATCAGCAGCAATGTGAAAATAACGATTGTCCGGAATTCGAATCCAGAAGTTTCTGCTATGCCATGGATCTCTGAGAGATGGGATTTGGGAACCGAAACAGGAACACGAAGTCCCGGGTTCGAGGTTCCGTACTTGCTATATTAACTTATTCATGTTGGTACAGACTAAGGTACGAGTTGTCTTTTGATGATAAAATTTAAGTTTATTGGTGCTGAACGTATATACTTTTTTTTTCTTTCGAAATGTGTAATTTTGTGTGTGGTTTCGAAATGTGTGTGGACGCGAATATATGACCGAGGAGATGCTTCGTTAGTCGTGTGCATTTAGGAAGTTCATTCACTCCGTACTTTTCTGCGGAACGGGCTTTAATTGAACTCGTTAAATAAAAGCACAATATACGAACTGCACAAAAGCTCATCAAGATAGAAATAATAGTCTCGAAAATGAAAGAGAAAAAGAAATGTAACTTTCAGCTAATGCAAAAGGATTGTTTTTGAAAAACAATGAAACCGATTCCCCGTTGTCAATAACAATGTTTCATTCGGAACCTTTGTTCGTACTTATAAAATAATTTTTTGTTTGTCGTTGCATATAGTAGTTAATGCCGATTTCTGTAGCGCAATAATTTCATTTCCTCTGAATTGAAATTTTAACATGATTCTTTCATCTTCTTATTCATTACTAGTGAGAACTCGTATCGATATTATAGGGCTTCATCAGGCTCAAACATAAATAAAATAATAAATAAAAAAACCTTTTTTTAAAACAAGCTTTTATTAAATCGATGTACTAAAACGAATGAGATAAGATAAGGTTTTTATTAAAGTAATGCAATGTCAAATGTTAATACTTCCATATACATTTCATATAAGTGGATTCTAATAAGAATAAACGTACTTACTATTTCTATCGCTGAAAATGATGTAATATAATATGATGAATTATTTGTTTTCAAAAAACTTGCAAAAGTATTTATTTTATTTACGATTCGAGCAACAAGCTTTTTGAAAACAAATAATTCAACATAAAATATTAAAATATATTCAGCGGTAAAGATAGTAAGAACGTTTATTTTTATTTTAAACGAAAAGCGTAGGTTATGCAATGCGTTATACTTGTATGAGAGAGACTGATTGTATTCGAAGGAAAGCTTCCCGGAAATAATTATCTAGGAATAACATCGTCATAAAGAATACACCTCTTTTAAAGTTTTTATTGGTAATTGAAATAATATTGTATTGTCAGAGGGTTTGTAGATGTGTGCCAAATTTCAGTTCATATTGGTTGAGGGGAACTGGTTTAAAATTCAGTTTCAATATTTAGCTCAAACATACGAACTAACAAGTAAAGTTAAATAAAAGCTTGTAAAAAATATGCAAAAAAACAAACAAAAACAACGGAAACAAAATAATGCGACGAAGGAAACATGAAGCATTGAATATAAAACGAAGTGTTTCATTAAAATGTGTTATTTTGTGAGGATTGGTAAAAATATATGTTTAATCAATCTTCACGAAATAACACTCCTTCATGAATATAGTTATCAAAATCGTTATCTGCAATATTTTATATTAATAAAACAACTAAAACTGTTGTATTGTAAAACACACATTGCGAATAAATTTATATTGAAAGTAATAATAATAATTATTATTATTATTATTTACACAATTACTGTAGGAACTCGAGCGAATATTCGCACACGCAGTTAAAATAGTTATCAGTTTGAAGATTCTTCTCGTTTTAGAGAAAAAAATAATCTTCGTCCATTTCGGGACACTCTCAAATTGCCCATCACTTCAACGTGGTCTATAAATAATTAAAAGTATAAATAAATATATTATTTAAAAAGCAGTTGCTGCCTGCGTATGACCATCACGTGGAAAACTGTAAACTGATTTACTCTCCGGAAGGAAGCAAGGGACCATCCCATCAATTCCGACTTGGACATTTAGGAGAAAGAACAATAGAGTTTTCCCTGAGAATATGCGCAGAAGTGTAAAGGGTTACACGTTGACATGATTATCATGACATCCAAGATTCCAGTGTGACAGGGATGTCCAAAGTGAGCGCCGGGAAACATTTATAGGGCACATGTCTCACACGAGGCGCCATAAATACTTATAAAGGATGTCCCAAAATTAACGCAAGATTTGAATTTAATGGAAAACACAGTTTTTAGTATTTTGATTGTAATTTTTATATTGAATCATAAAGTACATAGGATAGGGTTATTTATGAAATAACCCTATCCTATGTACTTTATGATTCAATATAAAAATTACAATCAAAATACTAAAAACTGTTTTCTATTAAATTCAAATCTTGCGTTAATTTTGGGACACCCTTTATCATACACTTTTCTCACATTAAATGCTTTTCACCGTCTGTATTTTAATATCTTCACATGTAGGATACAGTAAAATATATACGGTAGAAAGTGTCATCTGTAACAAAACACAGTAAATTAAGAATTGAAAATTCGAAATGTGCTTTCGTGAAACTGTTCCACTACAGGCCCCGGAGGTGCCCAAGCGGTTCACGTACGGTAGAGCTCCGCACTTACTTGGCTTGGGCTCTAGTAGAAGCAGCATCTCACTCCGGCCGGTGTGACCCCCAGGATAGACATCGTACTTATTTTACAGCAGACTGAGATGGCCTGGGAGTTAGTCTGGATGTTGAAGAGTAATGAAAAATTCCTACAGAAATTCCCATAGAATCACGGCCATCTAGTCAGTAACGCAGAACTGTACCCATTGAGCCAAGCTGTGGGAGGTCTGTGCGATACATAAGCAATCTGACCATTAATAATATTCTCTCTAATTTGATGAATTTAGTTATTGAGGAGAATACATCTATTTTCATTCCCTTTCATGTGTTTCGAAGACAAATATAAGAAATTAGAAATTCTTATCTAGGAATTTTTGCTGAAATTTTTGAATCCGCCTCTGTCTTAGGACATTTGATCGGAATTGACGGAATGGTCCCTTGCTTGCTTCCGGAGAGTAAATTAGTTTATTGTCTTCCACGTGATCACACGCAGTTTGTACCGCTTTTTCGACAATAAATTTATTATTATTAATTTATTACTAAATTACGGAAATAAATTTGTAGATATTTTATTTAATAATCTTCGCACACAAAAACCAAAAATGATATCTCAATTACTTCGTGAAATGCAGAGAAAAAAACCCAGAAATTTGATTTTTAATCTGCAAACGGTTTTCTGTATCTTAAATACAATAACAATAACTATTATGAAGAGTCCAATTAATATATTTAATATATTTAATGGTGTAATATATTTAATTATACCTCATTCTTCGCCCCAAATCATGAATTTATGGAGATACAGTACGACCTGAAAGTAACCATCGAAATCATGTTATAGTCTTGTAACGGGGAAAATAAAGTTCAGGTAATGTAAGTACTAGTCGACGAATGCAAAAATTTTGCTGTCATACTCAGAGGATCTGGGCTCTCTGTATCATGAAAACAATAAATTAATTGCAAATGTGTATTTTCTATTTCGTTTTTAAAAAAATATGTAAATAAAAGCAATAAGGTAAGGAAGTGCCATCGTTGGTTAATGCATTGACACTTATGGACCCAAAGCCACTGATTTCTTATTGGATTGTAACACACAATAATTACTTTGAATCGATATCATTGAAACAATGGTAAGACTGTAAGAGAAAAAAAATGAAAGAAAATGCTTAATAATTAATTCATAATATTCCGAAAATATTGAAAGTGATATTAAAATTATTCGTTAAATTCTGCGTTAGGTTGAAAAAAATGTATCTCTTGATTGTTATATAATTGTCGATACATGATACACATTGGACTTGTTATATAGAAATATAAAAATTGTATAATAAATGTTTCACGGACGATGTACATAACTTAGTTCGTGTTAAGTGCGTTGTGTTGAAGAAGGGAACTTCTCTGCCGGCGGTAGGCGTTGTTCGTTTGAAACGAGGTCAAGGATTTGCGAAGGAAAACCAGCATTCTGGGAAACCTTCGATTCTGAATTCGTAGAGCGCATCTAATTTATTTGCGTTAAATTACAAACATATTGACATTAAATATGTATTATAATNATCTAGGAACTTTTGCTGAAATTTTTGAATCCGCCTCTGCCTTAGGGCCCTTGATCGGAATTGATGGGATGGTCCCTTGCTTGCTTCCGGAGAGTAAATTAGTTTATTGTCCTCCACGTGGTCATACGCAGTTTCTACTGTTTTTGACAATAAATTTATTATAGGAAGCAACGTGGAGCTTGATTCTTGTCTACAAAACATTTTAGAGCATCAAAGGAGTGTCTGCTGTTTTTGAATTCTGTTTTCCGTATTTGCATTTTGTGTTTTCGTGGACTCGTAAAAAATCGATATATTTTGTTAATATAAAAAAAAACACAAATATTTTATTTAATATCGATTGGTTCGTATTCCAGAATAATAAACTTGGAATAGAAGTGGATCTATTCTCAACCAAATGCGAGATCTAAGTGCAGATTCATGTGGCATGTGGATGGCGAAGAAGATAAAGATCTTCTGTCTGCTTTGATTGCGGGAGTGACGCCTCTGCGCCGACTGCGGTGATGTCACGCTCATTAAGATGCGGAGATCGAATCTGGATGGATTTCGAATGACGTACACGAAATATGAACTAGTAGAGGTGCAAAAAATTTTTTACGTACTTTCTCGTACGTGCTTAAAAATCTCTGTCTCAAAAACTGCGTAAAACGAGTCAAAGACTGAAAATCGATTGCTTGCAGACTACATGCTACGTATTTTGTGGCGCGTGTTTTCGATACTTACGTCAGTTTCATCATTCGTATATCTTTCGTTTTAGTTTTCTGAAGCAGTAGTCACATCTTCCACGGAAGATTTACCTTCATAACCGTTAAGTGATGTTGAAGCTGGAAAAGAGCACAGATAAATGATTTTACTGCATCTATACCGAACTTCTAAGAAATATACCTCTTATCCAGAAGCAATAGTCTCTCTGCACAACTGTTCTCTCTATAACGATGATAATAACAACAATAATAATGATAATAATAATAAACATCTTTATTTGGAGGCGAAGTTAAGGCAAATACCTTCCTCTCACACTTAACCTCTTTGTGAATACATTTACATGGTAAAATAAATATGTATGACATTTTCTATGCGATAAAAAAAGAAGTAAAAAGGGGGAAGAGAACAGCAGGGAAAGAATAACTCTTTCATCCTCGTGTTAATGCAACTCCGAGAGCAAAGAGGATGGCTGTGAGTTGGAGAACGAGTATTTACTTGAAATATGCCTTATATTATTATCATGAAGGTTGTCCCACAATATGGCCGCCACGATAGACAAAGAACGAGAGAAATCTGTGAGTTTTGTGTCTGGGAAGAACTAACTTGGAAAAAGACAGAGTATTTAGATTATGTCCATCGGAAAGAAATTGGAAAAAGGAGTAGAGATAGGTTACGGTTTGAGTCTGACGTGTTTTATGAAGGAAAATGAGAGAATGGAATTTCCGTCTGTCTTTCAGTTTCATCCAACCTGCTTTCATGTAGTAGTTGGTCAAGTGATCGTATCGTTTCAGCCCAAAGATAAAGCGGATGCAGGTATTCTGAATCTTTTGAAGTCTGTCTGGGAGAGTGGAAGGGATAGCTTGGTAAATAATGCCACAGTAGTCAAGACGAGGAAGGACTTATGACTGTGAGGATTAGTTTCATGGGTTCGGAGAGAGTCTGTCTAACATGATTGAGATATCTCTCTATAACGATGAAATACGCGAGAATGGTTTGGTTTGCCATGACAGTAAAATATTTATTAATTATACTACCGATTTTGCGCTATCTTTATAACGAAGATATATCAGTCGTTAAAGTCATTTCAGTTTAAGCTTAAATCGCTTTAGTTCTTTACGGTTTCATGACAAAGTCAGGTCTGTGCTTTGGAAACAAAAATGGAAGCAAAATAGGATTACGAACTTTCTATAATAAAAATGGCCATTGAGTGGCCATCTGTTAGCGCCAAACGACCATTCATTGTCAGTGGCCGCGTATGGCCGGGCAATTGATGGGCATTCATTTCAAGTGGCCACCAATGGCCATTTGGCGATAGCAGATGGCTACGGACACTTTTGCTAGGGTTTCATTGTTGTAAATAGAGTAGAAAAATAGATAGCTGTAATAAGGAAAATATATAGATATAGCCAAAAATACTAAAAGTTTATTTTTAATTTAATGAAGTAAATAATTGTTATATTTTATTGATAAATTTCCCTTGTGTGAATTTAAGGTATTATTTTATTGTTAAGCCTGTCATATCAAATTTTGGTTTCTCTCTTTATACTATGAAAACTTCTTTCTCTATTACTATGAAAATATCTAGTCCTTTGAATAGTGAGAGGACTGTACATACACATTATCATTTCTGAACACAAAATGCAACAAATTTTTTTTAGAAAGTAGCTTCTTAGAATCTTCTAAACAGAACTTTAAAATTCATATAAAACAACTCATCAGTTCTCATGGTGTAATTTTAAGTTAAATTTATAGAGCATGAATCAAAATCTCGCGATTGAAAATTTTCGCAATTACCAGGCTTTCCATGAACTTTGCACATTCAATATATTTTTCCTTGGGAATACTCCACATAATTTATACAAAACATTTTAAACAGTTTTGTGATGAAAAAGTTTGTGTAAACAGCTTTATATAATGGTTGATAAGTGCTATTATTTCGAATTTTGATCTTTTTGGTAGTTAATAGTTTTGGTAGTTAGTGTTATTTCAATTCTTATGATCTTTTAAACACTATACTCAGAATAATCTATAATTCGATAATAATTTGTACATGTAAATTTTTTGCGTTAAATTACAAACATATTTACATTCTATTAGTATTTTAATACGTAGCTAACTTTTTATCTTATGTAAGAGTTTTTGTTGGAATTTTTGAATCCACCTTTGCCTTAGGACCCTTGATCGGAATTGATGGGATGGTCCCTTGCTTGCTTCCGGAGAGTAAATTAATTTATTGTCCTCCACGTGGTCATACGCAGTTTATGACTGTTTCTTGACAATAAATTTATTATTAATACAAAAATATTTTGATATAATATCTCTTGAATATTCTCATTTGTATTTATTTTGTATAGTTGCACTTTTCCAACACCCCTGCGCGAACGAACGATTACTTATTCGCAGAGTTATTGTATTCCGAAAAAAAAATCAGCAGCCATTTTGAGAGTGGGTGTGTGTAGTGTTTGATCGCATGTTCTATCTGCCTAATCGTGTAATGCGGGAGGATAGAGAGAAGGTGCATTGTGGGTGCAGAGTCTCGGAATCCGTAAAATGTCAAACGTCCACCGTCAACTCGTCGGAGAGAGAGACTCCGAAGACCTTTTCTCATCAGATTCCTCTCTGGGGACTCCCCGTCGACTGTTGCTCGTAAAGCGTTCCACAAGACGATCTTTATAGTTTGCGGATGAAAGGGAATAAAGTAGTTTCTAGAGATAAAGAATTGAGTCTCTCTTATTCTAAGGAGACTTCACGAGATGTTCCGAAGAACCGGGGACCATTAAAGTAGTGTGAGTCAAGTCATTCCAAAGAATTAAGAACAATTATCTTGTTGTTTGTTTTAAATTACGTTTTTGTTATTTTATCGATGTATCGAACTACTAACGATAATCTAATTTATAATATAAACTGTGAAACCGTTTGCACGTGTTCTTTTGCACGCAACGTGGTCCGCCATAACACGCGGACACCACAGAATCCATGAACAATAATTTAAGTATCTCTACAGAATGTACGTTTCTCTCGAAAGAACTTTTAATAAATAATTGTACATTGTTTGATTTCAGTTAAAAAATATATATATTTAAAAGGGTTGGGAGTAATTAATTTTTGATAATAAATCATTTTATTACGTGGGAAAATTAATTTCCTTTAAATATTAAATAATTTAGGGAATTGCTTAAATGGAAGGTATTTTTTTGTTTTCTGAGTAAGAATCGATGTACATTTATCGCAACCAACTGTACAAATGTTAGGTTTTTAAAAAAGTAGTTTCGTCCGCAGAAATGTCTTAAGAGCATACCCTACAAGTAATTCATTCGACCACGTGAGTATAAATTAGAAACTGTACATTCCTTACTAAATAAATAAAATAATAGTTTAATTACAATGTTTTTAAATGTGCGACGGTCGGAACTTCTGTGTTTGTCCCTGAACCAAGAGTGTAATTAAATTTTCTCTTCGTGTTTGTTGCGACCAAGTTGAATATTTTGATTCTTACTTCGATATGAAATTGACAGTTTAACATCATTATACTTCTCCAGTTTTCATTAACTGCGATTACGCGATGAATTTTTAAAATGTCACGGTGTGATTTTTAAATTTTTTTTGTAGATAATTTGATTCGATGAAATATCATCTACAATACTGAGACCAGTAAACAAAAATAATTGACAATATACATTTCAGAAAGAAGAATTGTTGTGAGGCTATTCATGCCCCACTTTTTAGTTCTATTGAATATAATTGTATCATTTTATTGTATTATCATAGAATGTTTTGAAATCAAAGGCACTATTTTTTCAAAGAAATATTTTCATTTATTAAATACTGCACTTTTGTTGACAAATCGTTCGAATAAAACCGCACGAAAAAACTAAACAATTTTCCTTCTTTCAATGGGGAGATGTGAATAGTTATTTAATACTAAAGTTTTTTTTTTCCAGAAAGAACAAGTATTAATTTTTCATCATATTAAGATATATCATATGGTTTTTCACTATTTATAATTTGGTTATTATTTATATTATTGGGTTATAGACGTTTACATGAAATCAGTCAAGAACATACAAGATTCCACTTGTTTCCCATTTTTACAAAGACTTATTTATTTCGTATTCATTTAATACTTTTCCTGAAGTAGTGGATAACATGCATTAAACGATATCTTCGGTAATAACATAGTTTTTTCCTCTAAGTTTTTATCGTATTAGTTGGTTGATTAATTTTATTATCATGCACAGAAATAGTACGATAGAATTTATTTGTTGGGGATTACAATCGATTTATTTTAATGAAATTACCTAATGACTCTGAGGAATTGACTTGTGCCATATGTGTGTGACAAAGTTATGACGTGACTAATTTACCAACGAAATGAACGCGTCCAATTTACAAGGAAAAAATGACGCGTTTAATTTCGTTAGAAAAGCGAGTGTGTGTGTGTATGATGTAGGGGCGGGTCTATTGTAACAATAAATCGTGAATTTAGTGTTATTTCAATTTTTAAGCACTATACTCAGAATAATCTATAGTTCGATAATAACTTACATGTAATTTTTTGCTTAAAATTACAAACATATTGACATTCTATTAGTATTATAACTCGCAGCTAACTTTTTATCTTATCTAGGAATTTTTGCTGAATTTTTTGAATCCGCCTCTGCCTTAGGGCCCTTGATCGGAATTGATGGGATGGTCCCTTGCTTGCTTCCGGAGAGTAAATTAGTTTTTTTTCCCTCCACGTGGTCATACGCAGTTTGTACTGTTTTTTGACAATAAATTTATTTATTTATTTACTTGCATTTCATAATTACCTACTTCTGATTACAAAAATAGGACGAATTCTAATAATCTAACGTAAAATATTAAGATAGAAATACTACTTGTGAAATATTATTTTTCAGTTTTATTAAATAAAAATTTGTTGATATTATGTTAATATTATAACACGTACCTAACTTTTTATTGTTATCTTAGGAGTAAAGTGCTGAAATGTTCAAAAACTTCTCTGCCTTTGGACAATTGATGGGATTGCTTCTGGAGAGTAAATTAGTATATTGTCCTTCACGTGGTCATAAGCATTATGTAACTAAATTTTGAATAATAATTTTATTTTTTGATACATTTATTTATTTATATTTATATTCTTTTTCTTAAAACATATTTGAACATTTTCTTTCAAATTATTCGACGAGTTTGATGTATTGCTGCAGTTTTTCGATTTTACTATTAACCAATATGCTTATTTGCAATTTTTTTGAGTTTACAAAAATTAAATTGAAATACCGCCGTTTGTTAGCGCATCTTTCTCCGAAGACACAAAAATATTGAAATTTAAAGTAATTCAGGGGGGTATAATGAAATAATATTAAATGATTTGATTTTTGTAGCCTTTTTCCCCACACTTTTACGAATTATTATTATTATTATTATTGTTATTATTATTATGGTATAATTTTGTTGTAGAGGTAGGTTATTCGAGTGGTCAAGTTTAGTTTAGCGTTCGTCTAACCCAGTATAGACTACCTACGAAATTACGTACACTTGTGTGTTGCGGGTTGCGTGCGAAGCCAATGCGTGACACATTTCATAGCCAAGATTGTGTTGAGTCGTCCTTGGAGCCACTTGTGCGTTGAAGGAGAAAAACTGGAATCAATATGACTTCTTACGTTAACTTGAAATATCGATAGTAATCTCTGTTTACTGATGAAAGTGAATTCAACGTGGTGTCTGCATCATAGAAATAAAGAGTAGTACTTCATAATTTATGTTAATGTTCGATGAAATCCGGTGAAGGAATGTGCAGTGTGAAGTACTGTTAGTATTGGTGAAAGAAAATTATTTAAAAATAAGTAAAGACACCTGTTTCAATGTTGAAGCGAAGAAACATTTCTGGTTAATAAACTCTATTATCTCCATTATCCTCACAGGGCTTTCATGAAGAATACGTGAATTTACTTTCGCGAGTGTAGGGTAATAATGAAAAATACCGTTAAATAATAATGATAATGCAAAATCGCAGAACACAATAGACCGTACGTAACAATCGTAGAGAAAACAGAAAACGCAGCCGTCATTGTGGACATTGCAGTGTCATTTACCCGAAATAACGCCGACGCTGAGAAAAAAAGGAAAAAAATTATGGAGACGTGGTATATAACATTAAGAACCAGTGGAAGGTAAACAAAATGCATATTCTGCCATTAGTCATTTCCACCACAGGGCTATGTAGAAATGTAGTAGCCCTAGGGATCAAGAAGGGAACTGTACACCTTGTCCAGAAGTCAGTCGTGCTTAACACCTGCCACATTATCAGGAATTTCCTCAGCATTGCTTCGAGACGACCCTGCAGTTGATGACGAACTGTGATACAGACACAAAAAAACAAGTTATAATAATGAAGTGTTCGATCTTCCCCCTAACAATTTAAAATATTTCCATTGTAAAATATAACATTTGAATTGGGAGGATATTACTTACATTTACGCACTGACTTTTTCCTACGTTTTCACACTATTTTACCAAATTTTATACAAGTATTCATTTTAAATCACAACTTCCGAGTACCTACTGGTGGAGGAGTGTTTGCAACGTCAACAGTCGGGTAAAAATTCCGACGTATCGGGACTCGAACCCGGGACCTTCAGCTCTGGTCGCAGGTGTGCTACCCACTGCACCACCCACCTCGACTCCCAAATCCGTACGCAACTTTCTCCTGACTGTTGACGTTGCAAACACTCCTCGACCAGTAGGTACTCGGAAGTTGTGTTTTGAAATACGTATCCGACGCGTAGGTACGCGAATACCAGACTTACGAGTTACCAGCATTGGAGCCGCCTGTGGTCACTTATCCCCTGAAGGGAGATGTGACTCAGGTTCACCGGAACAGGTCAGGTGGAAGTTGCGACGGACATGGGAGTTGAGGCGGGTGATGCAGTGCATAGCGCACCTGCTGCCAGGGCAGGACGTTCCGGGTTCGAGGCCCGGTCCGTCGTAATTTTCACCTGGCCATTGACGATGCACAATATTTATTTATTCAAATTGTATTCATTTGCACTCACGATGTACTTTGGAATATCCGTAAATGCAACCGAATTTTCTACTTCATGTTGTAAATGAAAACAATATTTCGAAATTAAAATTTAAAAAAATAATAATTTATTGAATTTACAATAACTCTTATCGCTTAAAAGTTTAAAATAACAAGAGAGTACGTAATTAGATACGTTGATTTTTTTTCAAACAATACACGGACAATGTTCACTAATTTTGCTTGATACTTATGAAAAAGAAAATGAATTTCACTCTCAAAATTGTTAATTAATCATAATTTATAATATGAATATCTTGCATGTCACTCTATGAAATAAATATGTGCATATAATTATCAGAATTAGGTTACTGTTTCGAAGAACATGTGTACACTTTTTAGCATTTACGTTGGCGCATTCGGCCAAGCAAGATTCCACATCTATTATCGCTCCAATTTGGATCTGGAACACAGTCATTTCGGGATATCCGAATATCTGTGAGTGGGAGCGGGTTTTTTATTTGTCTCATCCAATTCACGAATTTATTACAGAAATCATAATAATCGGTTGAGCTTCATTTATGAATATTCTTTATGTATTATTTATGTTCTTATACTGGTATATACTTATTAACAGTAAAAATTATACTCATTGTTCGTATAGTATCTGGACGCCACTCCCGGTCACTAATATACCCAATTTCCTTTTCTTGATCCAGTATTGTGCCATAAAGAATATAAACTTGAACATTTCGATAAACTTCTGTAAAATATTTCTTTTTAATGGCAATTATTATGAGGAGTTATGTTTCGCGTACGCGTGTGAAAGTAATTCGTACCAGAGACATATTTGAGCTCAAATATCTGTAAATATATACTTATAATACACAATATATTTTGTGTATATCACTAATTATGTTGTAGTACGAAAATGTAACGAATAATTTTCAAAGCATAAACGAAACAAATTTTAAAATTTTATTTAATTTTATTTAATTTTGTTTAATTTTATTTAATTTTATTTTCCTTTATATTTGATCAGGTTTTTATGATTTGCTATTCGTTTCTTTTCTCGTCAGTGTGTATCCTTTTGTTTGGAGAGTGATGCACCCTCATGGCGAAAGATCGAAGCTTACAACGGTTGCCTCGATAAACCTAGAAGCTTCACAAGAACGCCGCTAGAGTGCAGCCTATGCATGCAGAAGTCTTCTACCCTAAAATATCATTTTTATATCTACTTTTGAGAACGAAATTCATTTCATTGGATGTCAGCGTATTTGGATTACAATCTGAATAAGTCTAAAAATTAAACTTACCATTTATTGTGAATAGAAGTCAGCAACGAAACTATTATAGGTAGATACTACGAGAGATTTAATAAAATATAACACTATTTCCGTAATCATTCCAGAAGCATTTTTATTTTGGCGTGACCCGATGATAATATTCCATGTTGTTTTCCTCTATCATACAAGATAGTTGAAATTTCTTTTGTATAGCATAATGTAGAAACCCGAGAGAAATGATTGGACTAGAAGTAGAAAAAATTGAAGCAATCATGGCGAAAGATCTAAGCTTACAACGGTTGCCTCGATAAATCTAGATGCTTCACAAGAACGCAGCTAGAGTGCAGCCTATGCATGCGAAAAGTTCTCCAAAAACTTATTTCTTATGTTACGTACGGGTTAAGAACTAATAAATGCACAATTGCACGTCGTAAATCGTAAATATATTACATTTAGTTTAATTTATAAATGTTGAATGTATTTACATGATAAACGTATTGTAGAGAATTTTGCTAGAAATGTAATTACATTTCTTAGTTTTATGTTATCATAATTTATACTGTTTACTACATGAGATTTTACGCTCTTGTTAAAGATAAAACAGTCGTTCAGTTGTATTCATTGTCTGCAGAAAATAGTATTTGTTACGCGCCTGGGTCTCGTATTTCCCTCTCAGTCGCCAGAATACAAACTAACGTACAATTACAGCAAACTCTGTAGTATGAAATGGAGGAATAGTTTATGTTGACGTATTCTATTCGCTTTTAAGAGCCCTAAGTTATGAGAAGCGGAGTCTGCTAAGAGTTTTAGCCTTAAATTAATTCATTTTAATCAAACAAAGTGCTGAACCATCAAAGAGTTATGAGGATACAATTTACTTGGTTGCTGAGGACGATGAAATATTTAAAACATTAACGCGATACTTCTTCCAGTAATTTTGTGCAAAAAGCCTTACTCTTAAACACTTAAACCCTTAATCCCGCTACGACAGGGGTGTACGAACCCTTACGGTAAGAAAAGAGAACAATCCTGCAGACGAGGAAAACTTTGAAGATAAGCGGTAATTTCAGCTTGATGAAAATGGCAACGAGCCGGAATCGAACCCCTGATCTGCTTGCGGGGCAGTTGCCCGCTACACCACCCGTTTGCCCTCCACAACTGTACACAATTTTCAACCAGGCACTTATCTCTGCACGGCGGTGTGTCTTACGTCAGCATAACCAGCCTGGGTGGAAATGGCGTATAGTTGTGGAACAAGTGGTGTACCGGTAAGCGCTCCTGAGATCAAAACCAGAGATATCGGGTTCGGTTCCCGGTTTGTAGCCATTTTCCTTTGGTGGCAATTTTTCTTGCATTTCAATATTGACCATCAGATCTCTCCATTTACAACCACCACGATTCTTTCTTATAATCTGACAAGTTTTCACTTTTCTCCTCCACGTATAGGCACATGGAGGAATTTATGTTACCTTGCGGACTACGCTGTTCGAGTATAACGATTAATGGGGTTTACTTTTCACGCTTCGTTGGATGTCTCATTCAAAATTCGTAGTTACTTTCGACTTTGAATACAAAGTGCATTTTAAAAATTCCGTAATTTGTATGTTTCCTTTTGCAGATTGAAGAAATCAATATCAAAACCAAAAATTTCTTCTTCGTGAAAGAAATCAAATGGATACTCAGGTTTTTCCTCAAAGGGTAAAAGACTATTTCTGTAAAGAAAGGGAAGATATCCTGAAGAAAGGAACGCAATTCTACTGAAGAATTATTGTAAAAACATGAATTTCTTTTTCCCTTTCTATACTTTTGTTGTATTTTGATTGGAAGAAACGAAGTGTTACACAAAATTATCAAATCTTGTAAATGAGATTCAATTTTTTGACAATAAATTTATTATTATTATTATTGTCTCGGCAAATGTTGATTTGCAGCCGTATCAAAGCATGTGTATCTCTGAAGATGTCAATGTTACATTAAGTGACTCGATTTATTATCTACAATGTGTTTCCTAATAATTGCATATTGTACCCTAAATGTTGTTATTGCTACAAGAAATATTTTGCGTGAAGTAATTGTAATAGACAAACTCATTTCGTTTATTTCAGACTGAAACAATCGCGAGTTCGAATCTCTGTCTCGTCTCCCATTTTCATTTAACAGAACATAATTAATCTATGACCTGGCAGTGAGTTTCACCTCTATTAAAGACATTTCTGTATATAAACCGTTGATGTCATTCATAGTTGGCACGTACAGTCACCAACATAGAAGCACATACTCAGCCTACTAATCAACCGAGAACTTACCTTTTTCCAGGTACACCAGTCAATTTAAATTGTTTTTTTAAGAAGTTTTAAAAGATGACTAAAATAATTTATAAAATATTAAAACATAAAAGTTTCATTTAAAATGCCAAAGCAAACACTGGACAAGTAAAGTGACATTAAATCGATTCGTTTCTCATTGTGACAATTCATATTTGAAATTTTTAACAAACCGAAGAAAATGGCAGTGTTTACAGCGTTTGAAAATTTTTTGATAAATGTATCATTCAAATTTTCCGTGTCTGTGTAACATTGGAACCAGTTCAGTCTATCGATTTGTGAATTATTATTATTTTACGCATTTCACTAACCGGATGCTGTTAAGAAGATTACGGAGTCTAACCGGGCGCCGCTAAGACGGAAGTGCGACGGGCTTGGGACCCAAAGCTAAGCCTTTCCCTGTAAGGTGCAATTGTCTGACCCGTTTCTTGCTATACAGAAACCAAAGGGAGTACCCTGAGAAGAATGTGACCCACGCGCACCTCACCTTTGATATTTCATTATTTCTGAAGGGAAAGAGTTTGACCAAGACGAGGCCCTTTACGGAATGTCGGTGGGTCTCAGAAAGAATGACTGCTACTATGTGTGAATGGAGGACTTTCACCGGATACTGAGACAATGGCCATCCCGCGAAGGACGCCTCCGGGCGCCTGACTGGTGTCATCGGCAGCTCGTCCTACCGGTGGAGACACGGCGTTCTCAGAACGGCCGAGGGGTGACCAAGATGATTGGGAGTGCTCATTGTGGCGGCGAAGGCGTGGTCACGTGACCTCCGCTTCCGTATATATTGGGAGGATTGAGGACTCTCGAGGACTTGGCTGTGTGATCTGAGTCCGCAGGTTACGTAGGATGCGACCTAGCTATTAAACGGTCGTCAAGACTAGTAAGAGATTACAGTAGAAATCTAGACGCACTTACTGCTAGTTGTGAATGACGTAACTTGTAAAAGTTTGTTTATTTGAAATCATTTATAATTTTGGAGATTCAGATAACCTAGAGAGGTTTCCGAATTTGTTGTCTTCAACTCAATTTATATATGTGTAATTAATGCTTTGTGATAACATTAACTGTGTAATGACAGATTTATGTTTGTATTGATGATTTTGAGAGTTTATGCAAATTTGTAAATACTCTTCAATACAATTTAAATATTTCTATTTAAATTGAATTAAATCATTAACCATCGTTATTAAACGTGTGTTTAATTGCCCGGTTACCGAGCTGGTGGCAGCTGTCTATCTACCATAAGGGTTATGGTGTATATGTTAATCCCGCTTCTTCCCAAAAGAACCCACACTACATCTGGGCTTGTGGTGTGTGGTTACAGTCAGTTTAATGCCATTTCTGCTATTGATCTTAAGTAATAATTCTCTTCGCAGCCTAGACACTGTTTTAATGAATGTTTACGTCTGAATTCGATGAATGTGTTTGTACCAATATTACAATTATGTACTTAATGTTGTACTTTCCTTTATTATAATTTCTTTTTCTGTTTTATCATTTGTTGTATCATGTCTGGACTGACTATGGAAACTATTTCAACAAATGTACAAAACACATAAATATGATAGTTTGAAAAACTTAAAGAATCAGGAGGTGGTAATATTTTTGAAACTGGAGTCAGGTTGCGTCTTTTTTTGATTTTATCATTTTGATGAGCAGACGATAGAGATTTGCGTAAAACTAACCTCGTCGGGAATAAAAATGTTAGAATAAACTTAGATGCAAAAATCGAGTGGTTTCTTAGTAAGTTTTGTTGAGTTAAATCGTAAAATCAAATATATATTTTTAAACTTACTTAGATTAATTTTTCCGTAAAGTATTAATAATAAAATGTTAATTGGTATATAAATCTTAAACAAAACCGTAAATTCTTTATAATATATCTTCTACCTTGGCAAAGCTTATTGTTTACGGTGGTGGTACGTCACACATAGTAGAGGATAGCAAATATCACCGTCCCCGGAAGTTTTTTGACCTCCTGAGAGAGAAGTTTAAAAAATTCTTCTTCATAAAGTTTCTTTTATAGCTAACTTTCGGAGTATAACTCTACACTTCTCGGGACACGTTTTTCTCATCTCCTGTTGCTTCTATGCTTTTAACCCTGGCAACACTTCATCGCAAAAGAAGATAGACTTGTAGAAAGTCAAACTAGGACAAGAATAGGAAGCGATAAATAGTGATGATCCTAAAGGAAGGAAAGAAAGAAAAAAACAACCATACATAATTATGTAGAAGTCTATCGCAAGCGTTTCCCAATAGAAACAACCTCAGTATATCATTTTGGGAGTGATGGGAGTATTTTAAATTATCATACACAATTTCTGTAAAATTTATTAATTTTACTATTTAACAGATTACATTGCTTTTATAGATTACTCCCATCATTACTTACCAAATCGATAAGTAAGTCCAAGATGCAATGGAAAAAAATAAATTTTATAAGTTGCGAAACCTAATTAAATAAATAAATTACGACCTTTTTATGGATGGTTGCGATGTATTTTGTGCTTTTGCAGAACATAACGTTTCTCCTCGTGGTTTGAGTCGTCGTCAGATGTAACAAATTGTACCGAGGCACACAAACGTAGCAACAGGACATTGAGTTTATTTCTACGTTTAATATCATAATAAATAAATAAATAAAATTTTAATAGTAGAAGTAGCGCACCTAATTTATAAATGGTTTTCCAGGTAGCGCTATAAACAACCACAATATGACAACTTGTTTGTCCGGGTCAAACCGCGGTAGATACAACTACCAACGTTTCGGCTATCATGATGTGGCCTTCTTCAGAGTCGTACAGATATAAGACGCTGTCGTACTCTGCCTTAGGTCTACACGACTCTGACATTGCCCTGAAGGAAGCCACAGCATGATAGCCGAAACGATGGTAGTTGTATCTACTAAGACGCGGTTTGTTCCGGACAGACAAGTTCATACTGCTTCCGACCGCGGAAGCCTGCGTTTATAACCACAATATACATTGTTTGAATGTTGCTCCGGATCTAAACTTTTAAAGTTTCATTTTTTGTCGATAACATGATGCGAGTGATTTTATACTAGGGTTCATTTAAGTTTGGGTAGCCATTCTTTTGTGACATGCTCATTACATTGCTGGATGACAGTTTAGCGCGTATGGTTCTCTCAATTTCGTCACATCTATTTTAGGCACAAGGTTGCCCAACAATAACCTCACAAAACAGCAGCTCATCACAAAAGTGCAAACTGATCCGGATATCACAGTATCCCTATAAACAAAAGAGGTTTATTTCGTTGAAGTTGGCATTATGTTTTTTTAATGTAGAAACAAAGTTATAGTCAACCGAAAAATATTTATTTGCCAAAACCGGCTTTCGACAGCTTATGGTGTCATCTTCAGTGGCCTACAATGAAGATACAGGAATTTATTTAGTAGAATATATACAGAAACATAGTATTACTCTCTATTTTAATATGAATTTTTGTAATTATTACTATATATTATTATTAGTATTATTATTAAAGTCATGTTTACGAATAGCTAAATATATTCCAATATCTTGCTTGTAGGCTACTGAAGATGACACCATAAGCTGTCGAAAGCGGTTTTGGCAAATAAATATTTTTCGGTTGACTATAACTTTGTTTCTCGTTTAATTTAGAAACCGAATACAACACCATTATCTAACTGGGTCATTCCAACCATAATCGACCTAAAATTTACCCGACCCATTCAGATTTTGCTAATAATTTTTCTGGTGGCTGAGAATATTGTAAAAGTACGGAAAATAATGGTTTTAGGTTTTTATTAATCTGGTTTTGCTTAAATAATTATTTAGTCGATTTTCCCTCAGCGTAAAGAGCACAGACAAGCGAGTTTAAAAAATCAGAGAAACTTTCGATCAATTCCGCTGGGAAATTGAAACCCACTTAATCTAATGATTGTACACACTTCATTTTATACAAAAAGTAACCATTAGACACATAAAATGGCAACATACGTTTAGAATTTCAACAAAATTGTCAAAATATAATTTTTTTGGTTAAATTTTTTTTTCTCAAATACTCCATCTCTGAATTTAATGAAAGTTTGGTAGTTGAAAGTAAGTCTAATGAACTCTAATTACACCAATTTTTGACGAGGGAAATTCACAAATTTAAAACTTACAGTAATTTAAATTTAACATTTTGATTTTCACGTATTTGAATTCCTTGCTGACTCATCACGACTTGAAAACCAATAAATGAATTATAAACAAACACTTTGATTTTTAAACCTTTACTACACAAAAGATATAAGACGAGTCTAGTTTCAAGTCTTCAATTTTTGTTTCAAAAATATTTTAGCTTTGAATTCTTTTACACTTTAGTTTGTTCTTTTTCGTTTGTTCTTTTTAATTTGCAATACAAAGAAAATATTCATGAAGTAAAATTAATATTCACATAATGACATACCCAGAATTATTTGTACCTAGTTTCAATTTTTCATACTGAAAAGTGTGTACAATTCTCATTATAAATTTCCATTATATTAAATCTGCTTCCTGCTTCTGCTGTTGAGTGAATTTTCACGAGAGCAAATCCTTCTTCTTGAGATTTATAAGTGTGGAACCCTCTGATTCCTTTGACGACGAAATCTTGGATCCATTTTGACGTGGCGTTTTGCAATATCCTCTTTTGATGCAAAGTTTACATTTATTCCTGTAACATTATTAATAGACTTTTCAGTTAACGTTCATTTAGTTTTAAATATTCTGTGGAAATCTACACCATTATTAATATACCTGAAATATTTCTCTCACTCCACATGAACAACTCTCTTGGAGTTTGAATTTGCTCTGAGCTGGGCAATTGCAAACTGGCTCGAGCTTCTAAGCGCTTTACCGCAGCTCCTATACAATCATTCGGCCCTTTTCCATGCGATGTAGCGAAGAAATGCCACTCTGCTGGTACTCCAAAATCTTTCTCATGCAAACATAAATTCAGAATGTTGAATTTGTTTTTGTATTGACGTGTTGCATCATCTGATAAGTAGTAGATTTTCTTCAGATTTACAACTTTTTTTTTCTTTCAAAAAATAAATTAATGATTGCTGGAAATTATTAACAGCAGTCAGATTGTGGTTCAACTGTTGGAGATACAACAAAGTTCTATGGTTCGACGAGATTTGTTTCAGTCAACTTGATATAACAGGGTGAACCGTGGCTTGTGAATAGTTTCACCTTTGACACTATATTGCAAAACGAAGCTATAGTTTCCAGAAAAATCTGCAACTACCATAACTTCCCTCAGACCAATTTGATTTTTGATAGTTCGAAAATATTCAGATTGCTTCTGAGCTATATAATTGCGAGGTGAATTTTTCAATCAAAAGTTCTGTAAACTTGTCTGCAGGTAAGATAATGGTTTGCAGCGAGCATCTGTCAACTTGAGCCCATTGTTGATATGTAACTTCCTCATTGCAGTTCATCTCAAAGAAATTGTTTATCAAATCTTACAGTTGAGAAATATCTGGAAAGTTACTACACTTCCAAAAACGACAGTCCTGGGTTGGTGGCAGTTTTTTAAGCAGGAAAGGAAATCTTTAAAATCCGTCAACATTTTATTTTAGAATGTTATTGGTATTAACTTTGCGCCTGTCAGCATTAATTTCAAGTTTTCAATAATAGTACACACACAAACTATGTGAGTTTCTGCTGCGCCTGCTAATACACGTTCTTTTGACCGTACTTCAGCAAATTTTGAGAAAGATACTTTCATATCAGGGTACCTATAATAAATAAAAAGAATATTATCTCTATTTTACAATAGCGCTACATACAAATATAAATTAATATTTATATTTACCACTCATGAAAAAGGTAATATATCAGATAATTTTCCTAAAACTAATCCTTTTTGTTTGTGAACTCTCTTGCCGTCAACTGGAATACTAATAAAATCTTTCAATCCCGGCATTTCTCTGCTGATGTCAGGATCCCGATAAAAATTTAGTATTTGATCGAATGTATTTTGAGGAACTGTATATTGGTTTTGATTTTGCAGTTCATAGAATACCTTCTTCCTTAACCGATTTTTTTTGTTCTCAAGGCAAGATGTTTAGTTGCTCCAAATACTTCTGGAATTTTATTCGCACTCCAAGAGAAAGGAAGGACTGATTGAATGGTGATATTTATCGTTGTTAGAATTCGCTAATTAAAACTTGTCCTTTTATTGTGAAATTATTTCTTTTCCTGCTTCTTGACAATTAAAATTAGCACCTTCATCGACAAAAAGGAAAATCTGATTCATTTTAAAATTAGGTTACGTATTATAATTTACGAAAATGTCGTAATAATTCACCTTCATTATCAGTTGACTCTGTACACAAAATTTCGTCGAAAGCTTCCTTGCAAAATGATCTTATTTCTTTCTTATTTAGCGGAGTGCAATAATTTTGTGTGTATCGGATCAACATTGATAACGTTTAAAGATTCAGTGATTCGATCTATTAATAAAGCAGGTGGTGTTAAATAAATAAATTGTTGAGAATTATTTGACTCTGTAATACAATAATACCAACGGTGCAGATGTTAATTCTGCAATCTCTGTCATTATTCAATCTCTGAGAAGTGGATCAGTAACAGGTTCAGTAGAAGGCTGAGAGACACGAGCGATTGTGACATTTAATTCACTCGCCTCGTCAGAAAGTGTAACAATCGTTAAGTTCTTTTCGGTATACGGTACAAATTTTGTTTCCTTCCAAAATTATGGGGATTTGTATGTGATACTTCCCCTGGGTATCCTTTGATATGGCCCTTAGTGATTGTTTTCGGATAAACATGTTTATCAAACGGATCGCAACATTTAAATTGTTTTTCCCAATACAAAGTTAAAAACCGACTTAAACAGATTGTTTGTAATTCTACAGTAGTTTCACTTCTACAACGAATTAAATAAAGATCTCTTTCAGAAAATGTATTCATATGTTTAAATTTTATCTTCAGCAGAACACGTAGTATTGAGACCTCGCTCTCCCAGGTAATTCCATGGTAACAGCAACACCAGTTACAAGTACAATACATCACAATAACCCTAAAGTCATACAGCTGACGTTCTCTTTTCTTCTGATGGTTCAACTGTTGCCAACCGTTACTAACAGTTGCCGATCGTTGTAAATGAAAGTCTAGTGGACGCAAGTCGTCAAGGTCGTGAGGAGCGGAAGCGCTATTTCGGAGCATTTTTTGAAACAAAAATTGAAGACTTGAAAGTAGACTCTTATATCTTTTGTGTAGTAAAGGTTTAAAAATCAAAGTGTTTGTTTATAATTCATTTATTGGTTTTCAAGTCGTGATGAGTTAGCAAGGAATTCAAATACGTGAAAATCAAAATGTTAACTTTAAATAACTGTAACTTTGAAAGTTGTAAATCTCCGACGCCAAAAACTGGTGAAATTAGTGTTCATTAGACTTACTTTCAACTACCAAACTTTCATTAAATTCAGAGATGGTGTATTTGAGAAATAATTTTTTAACCAAAAAATGATATTTTCACAATTTTGTTGAAATTCTACACGTATGTTGCCATTTTGTATGTATAAAGGTTACTTTTTATATAAAATGAAGTGTGTGCAATCATAAGATTAAGTGGGTTTCAATTTCCAAGCGGATTTGATCGAAATTTTCTCCAACTTTTTAAACTCGCTTTTCTGTGCTCTTTACGCTGAGGGAAAATCGACTAAATAATTATTTAAGCAAAACCAGATTAATAAAAACCTAAAACCATTATTTTCCGTACTTTTACAATATTCCCAGCCATCAGAAATATTATTAGCAAAATCTGAATGGGTCGGGGAAATTTTAGGTCGATTATGGTTGGAATGACCCAATTATAATTGTTTTTTACTTCTTCGGGCAGCCATATTGAATTTTATTTATCCATTTTGTTTTACATAGTTATTTATTTTGGCAGCAAGGAAATGGCAATTGACGAGTGAGTGACTAATGAGAATTGCAAGACTAATCACAGAATAATCTTCATTCTTTAAAACTACCTTAAATTATTCAATGGATAGCCGAAGGCGAAGATATAAAAAAAAATATTATTCATGCTGCATTTTTATTTTGCGTATTTATTTAAACAAACGACGAGTGAAACTTTTAATTTTTAGCTCACGCACAGAACGGGTTGAAAGACCGATTCATGAAATCACAATAGGTTTTGGAAGGTGAAACTATCTGGCGCTTTGGATACACCAACCTCCCACTCTTCCTCGCTTGAACGTTAACGATATCCATTATGAGGAGATGGGGATGTATAATGACGAGAAGTAGGTTTAATATATCGCTTCCCCGAATCTTTTCCGGTGAGAAAACCGGAATTGAGTTTCCCTTCCCAGGCGTAATCAATCATCATTCACGTGCAAAGCGTCTATTGGAAGATATGCACGCTAATGAATTGAAAATATTCCATATTTCATTCTTTGATGTACGATAATTTAACTACTGGTACTAATACCATTATTTTTAAGTTTCAATTAATTGTGCTGTATTTAATGCGAATGGAAACTTTAAAAATGATATACTTTGCTTTTTTCACGGCTTTATAATTTATGGAATAATAGCATAGGATGGTGCATATAGTAACGTATTAATTCTCTCTGAAACCCATACAAAAGATTGTTGAAAATTAAAATTAAAAATAAAATTTTACCAAGAGATTCCGCCAAGTCTATAGCAACAATATGCTTGTAAATCCTTACTTAATAAGTACAGTGACTTCAGTTACAAATATCTTGATTCACAGAGATATTATATATATATATTAATACCAAAGAAAGCATCCAGCTTCCAAAAATATAAAAATAAATGTAAGGACAATGCAATAAAACTTTTCAATCTATTACCAATATAAGCAAATGATCTAATAAAATTAAATAGCACAATAAGATTTACAAAAAATAAATTAAAACATGGGTTATACAAAATGTCTAAAAGTACCAATAGATTCCTTATCAAATAATTTCCTGAAAATTATCTATATATAAATATTATGCGGTCTAGTCAGTCATTTAGTATGTAATTTTTTAATCTTAGTAACTTCTGTATAAGTATGCGATGTAAGAGCACATGTAATATGTTTAGCTGTGCACGAATGCAAATCAACAATTGTATTGTTGTTCTTAATTTTCTGGTTAATAAAGTTAATAAGAGAGCAAATAAATTTTTATCAACTTTACGAAATCAATAAATGATTTAAAAAAAAGAAAGTTTATTAGTGTCGTAGCGTTCCGCTCAGCGCTGTCGAGCGGCTGCCAGGCTGAGGGCTGCGTTAGACAAGGGGTGAGTGATTGGGGGAGGAGGGTGGAGGAGGGTTGAAGGGGAAGGTGGAGGGGAAAGGGGGGTGTCCTGTTGCGAGTGAAACTCCAAGTGCGTGGAAGTACGTTTTAATACTCGCAATGAGGAGAGCCTGAGGCGTTCCAGCAGGTGCCCGATGGTTGTGGCTCGGCCATTGGTCGTCGCGGTGGTGAAATAGATAGCGGAGGGGGTCGGAAGAGGAGGGTTCTCATTCTGGTGTGATCCGCAAAGGGATGAGATAGCCTCGACCTTCCGTGCCCTACGACCCGGGGGTCGTGTCCACTGAGAAGATCTAAGAGAGCTGAGGGCTCTGAGAGAGCTACTGTTTATACTAAACTTCCACCTGCGTCACGCGGACACCTAACCTCATTCTCGGCGTAGTCGCGTAGGTTTGACCTCAATACTGTACAGCATGTGTCCATCACGACATGAGCTTAATGTCAAGGATATGTCAAAATACAAGACGTTATAATACTGTAATTGAGTGTATTATTTTATTGATAAATTTGTATTTAAAATTTGAATAAATCTGTATGAATGCGAAAGAAAAAATTTCCAAAAATTCCTTAATGAAGATGTGATTAAGATTGTCTGTTTCAACAATATCAATTGCACGGAAACAAATAAAATCATTTCAAGTGGTAATTTTCCGCGAATTTTCCACGTCATCTTACGTAATGACATGAAATTGGACCTTTTCGCCATATCATAAGCGTAACTTAGTTTCGACCACACCTGCAAAAGAGGATGTGTCGCTGCTATAATGTCAGGGGTGTAATTTACGGACAAGATGTGGGAGCCGGCAGCAAGAGCTTCGGCTATGGAAGATTTATGAGAACAAGGGAACATAGTCCGGATTGCTTCTCTGAGATGCACGCATGGGGGCGAAAATCCTTCGGCACTTCGTTAGGTTCATACGGGTTTTATATCGGCCAAAGTATAGTGTTGGGTGAATAAAATAAAGACTTGGTCTGATGAATACTGCTTTCCCACCCCATATATTATCTTGAACCTACGAAATTATTTTCTAACGGTTCTAAAGTTTGCTTGGAATTAAATAAAATTTTTATTGTGCTTTATCTCCGATCAATGAGAAATACCTTGGAGATCATACTATAGTACACAAAGCACAGGGTAAAATGAGTTTCATTATGTAAGAATTTGTTTTTATTTCAATATTCATTTTTTTTTTGTTTCCATACGATGTTGTATAAATATTATATACTGTATAATTTTTATTTTTTTTGAAATTTTTGTAGTTATTTGGTTTTCTTAATCATTCCGTTCCAAAATTTTAACGTCGGTTTTTAATTCATAAAAGTATCACAGATGCATTTACTCTAAATTAATGTCAAACTATTTCGCGGATGTCTGCATCATCGGGATGCGTATTCCAGAAATGTTCCCGTGAACATGCACGGTCATGATATATTCACTTGTCTTCTCTTGTGAATCACTTTAATTTTTAAAATTTGTGAATCACTTTAAATTTTGTTTAGTTTATCGAAAAATAAACTATAACTCTGTTGCCAACTTTACAGTGTCTCACTTAACTATATCATGAATGACGCAATATTTGCTTCAAGGTTTCACAGTCCTTTACCAGAGTATTGTTAGAAAAATCGATGCAATCTAATGCGTTTTATTTGCTTTATTAACATAACGCACTATTAAGTTTAGGATTACTTACTAATTAACGCTTCATTTTGTGGTTGCGGAATATTACAGGACCTTGATTTCTCCATCAGCATTCTTTCCGAAAGCACTTTCTCTTCCTCCAGCATATGAACGAATCTTTATCATATGGAGATCAAATTCTGTGTTGGCAGAAGTAAAAAATCATCATATTCTCCTAACATCCTTTGTTTATCAAGTTTTTAACGGATGATCTACTACACCACGATAAAAGAGGATATTCATCAGGTCTGAACTTGGAGAGACAACATGCATCGTACAGTTAGTATTGAGTATTTTAATGGGCTGAATTGTGGACGAGGATAATTTCGGCATGCGTATAAATAATTGTATAGAAACATGAGTTGCAGAAGCTCTTCATTTATTAAAAAAACTATTGATTACCTGGATTTGCTCTGGAGTTTTCTTAGACTAATCTTCTTTTGCTCAGGACAAAATAAAATCTATGGTATAAGATCAAAATACTTCTACTTGCTGGTTTTTTGAAATCATGTTCAGTATCCTAATTTTTCAAATTCTTAATATCACAAATTTAATACAAAAGTTTACTGCATACACTGCACTCATCTCGCGGGAGCCGCTCCGATCGAATTTTCGCTTCCGATGCATGACACAGCTGCACTATTTCATTAAAATTCTTGTAAACTCTAAATCTATTTGTCGAAATTTTACGATTGAAAGGCGGTTTTTATCTTTGTTAAATGCACAAAGCAAAAAACTCATTAAATTTAATGAGGATTGATTTTTTGCTATCTAAATTATTCTCTTAAATTTACGTATTTTAATACTCCTATTTTTAATGACGTTTTTTTCAATAATGTGGGTGAACCTTTGTAGATAGACATACAAGTACTCGTATGCTGTCGCGAACTTTTTTGTAGACCACTTTGAGGCGAATAATATTCCTATTCATAGTTATCACCTATCTCTAACCATTTAGGTGGCGTAAACGAATATACCTCTGTTTTTTCTCGATTTCATCGACATTTATTGTCAAAATCTTTCTTTTCATGCATTTTTAAAATAAAAGTTAGGTTATGTTCATCCTGAGTATCTTAACTACATCCTTGCCAAATTTCATCACGATCGGTTCAGTGGTTTAATCGTGATTAAGTAACAAACAGACAGACACGCTTTCACGGTACGCATTTATATATTAAGTTATAAAAAATAAAATAATTATCCAATATGCTGTATTTATTATGTTAATTTGTAATGTATCTAACTGCCACTCGATATCATCCCAAGGTTAGAATTAAATTATATTACTATCACCATAATTATTATTATTTTATTATTTATTCACGACCGTCAATGTTAGCGCCGACTTCATTTGTTAGTCTGCCAATGTTGCAACCAGCTTTTTCAAGATGAGGTTCCCCAATTTCGTGCTTTTGAAATACCTTGTGCAGAGTGTGAGCTGTTTCCAGTCACGCATTCCTGCAGTTCAGTCCTTAGTATTACCTGAGATCTATAAATGTTTCCGCTTCGATTGATTGATATAACACCACCATCAAACCAGAAACAGTCAACAGACATGGTTTCTTTGCTAAATCTAATGAGAATCAGGTTTATTCCCCTGACTTCACGGTCAGAATGGACTTGTAGGACTTGCAGGAGTACAGTCAACCATTGTCGAGACTGGCGCCGCTTCATTCTTAAATGTAAGGTTATTGTGCATCTTTCAAATATCATATTAACGATACAAGGTTAAACATAGGATATATATGAAAGTATTAAATTATAAATAACTACACGTTTCCCAAAACTAATATTGTGAATTGGAGTATTTTTAATTTTTAACTACAAATATTATTTCCAACATAGATAATATCTATAATCGTATGTACTTCGTTCACAAGCGAACACGTGAAATGCGACTTTTAGTAGAATGACTTTTAGCTGTTGCTCGACACTCCGGCAGCTGACAGAAGAGAGAACAGAAACGGGTTTGCTAACTCTCCCAGTGTTTTTAAGGACGGGAAGAAAATGTTTCTTTTTAACGGTACTCTCCTTTGAGGTGTGGAGGGTGCACTTTAAGGTTAAGTGGAAAACGAAAATAATTTATTTCTCGGAGAAATAAAGAGAAAAATGGTTGGGAAGTTCTGTGGTTTGAGAAACGACGATGCAAGGATATACGCGTGGATATTAATAGATTTAATTTCGACGAAATACAGAACCCTCCGCACCGTCGCATTTTTCATAAGTAATCCCTTCATTTGTTTTAATTGTTGGATCAATTCTTCATTCGTTCGCAAGGAAACTTAATTGAAGCAGCAGGAAGGCATTAAAAAAAACCCTTTCCCGTCCTCGCGCACGCCTTCTGCTTTATGTGCAGAACAACGAGACGTCGCACACTCCATTATTCTGGAAGAGGCGGCGGGGATGCCATAGCACCGACCGGTCATGAGTAATTCATTGCAGACGCCTGAAAAAACGGTAACGCTAAATTTACCGCCATTATGGACAAGCCTTTAGGGGAAATGACCTCTGTACTAAAACAAGCCAGTGAAGGGACTATAAAGGGATGTTAGTCATTTGAGTAATTATAAAAACTGACTGCGTTGTTTCATGCTTTGCTTGTGGAAGTATTAACCTGTTTTGTTCAAAGTTTACATTTTGCTAGAGTTTAGAAGGAGACGAAAGAAAATTACCAGATACGTCATGAAAACATGTGAATAGTTTTAAAATAACTTGGTGAATATCCGGGAGGAAAGAAAGAAAAAAGATTATATTTCGTAAGTAATAACAAATCAAACGACCCAATATTTTAAGAACTAACAATTTTTTTTCTCTAAAACACAAATAAATAATAAACAAATAAATAAAATAATATACGCAACGTTTCAATTCTTTTTCTGGATCATCTTCAGGCAAATTGACAACAACAATAATATATATGCAGACGGAAAATTTGACAAATATTTCGTATGTGTCATGTGCATTACTAAGCCTTTCTGTGAAAGAAATTGCGATAAGCCTGGAGTGTGTTCGGACTGTAGATGAAAGCATAACACCTTTCGTATTCTTATTTATTTACAAGTGGTAGTTTCCGAGCGAAAATGTAAAAAAGTATACTATCGGAAGAGAATGAAAGGTATTGTGGCCATCTTGAAATGTCATAAACTATTCAACTGTCATGATTAATTTTATCGACAATAAGCAACACTGTCTCAAGAGAATGTTCTTGGTCTATGTTGGGCAAAAGTGGAGAATCGTACGTATTCCTAAATTAACTCAGTTTGCCAGAAAACAGAAGATGTAGGATATAAATACAATATAATATATTTATTTACTGCAATTGGGCAGATCTTACTCGGTGGCAGTATATAAGAAAATACAATACAAAAAATACAAAAATACATATCACAGAGCACTGAAATAAAAAATTGTTAAATTAATTTAGTTGAATCATATAGTTTAATGATTTAAGTATTAAATATAAAAACATTTTACTCAGAAACATCTAAATAATTGATTTAAAAAATGTATTGCACATTTTATTTCACTGATGACCCAAACACTGGATTTACCCCTTTCGTGCACTTCACTTCACATTTCCCTTCCCACCTTTTCTAAATCACTTATTTCCCTCGTATCACTTCACTTCACTACCCACTGTCTTCCCATCTACACTAACGCATCCATTCTTCCAGAACTTGCCTAATCCTTTTTATTTGTCTATTCCCCTTTTCTTAGAGCCTTTTTGAATTTAAGACAGGTTGCTGAGCTTGATAGCGCTCTCACGATATCCGCAGGAAAATTGTTCCAGTCACTGATTGATCTATTGAGAAACGAGTGTTTTCCTACGTCTGTTTTTCGTTTCCTTTCACGAATTTTGAAAAAGTGATATTGTCTACCCAATCTGCACCTAGCAAACACATGAAAATCACTTTAAATGTTATACAGATGGCTCGAAAATTGACGGAAAATCTTGTTCTTCGGTCGCATTAACAAACCCTCATCCGAACTATTTCTCCATATTTTCATGTGAAACTAGGGAAATCCACAAAGTTATCGGAATTATATTAAAAACCTGGATTACTCACAATTCGTCATCTTCGCTGACAGAATGTCATCTTTCAAAGCTATAGACAACAGATGTTCCATTTACTCTTTCGTGGAAACGATTGATAAATAGCTTTTTATGAGTTTTAGCTAATGTATTAAAATTGAACTGGTGAGGGATCCAGAAGAAAATAACAGAGAACGTAGATGCAGACATACCCTCAAAAGCTGCAATCTCATTCACTGAAATAGGAAATGCTATAAAGAAACCTTTAAAAGATGCTAAGAATCTACTCAGGTCAACAATTTTTAAACAATGGGATCGAAACCTACAAAGTAGCGTCTTGTAAGAAAATCAACTGCAGAAGGAGTCTTCCCTAAATTCATCTTGGTAAGAAGACATCAAATAATTTTTACAAAGTTGCGGTTTGGTCTCTTCAACCTCAGTCACATCCACTTGATGAAGACAATCTCCGAGTCGTACAGAATTGTATATTTTGTGACATGGAGTCATCACCAGGTTACTGCAACTTTTGAAGAAAAAAACGAGATCTGTCAATTATGTTTGTTTAGTTTAATTCGTATTAGTTTAAACGATTAAAAATATGCTTTCTAATTGAATCGATAAGTGAAACTTTACATAGAAATTCTAAAGAACGGTAATAATTAGTTACGTGTACGTTTAATAGGAATAAACTGGTAATTCTAACACAAATCTAAAAAGCAAGTTGATTACGTTTATAATAAAAGAATTTATACACACACACACACA
>NNCF01126257.1:184507-197089 GCA_002313205.1 Laupala kohalensis | reverse complement strand
TATATATATATATATATATATATATATATATATATATATATATATATATATATATATATATATATATATATATTCCTCTTAGTTCATAGTAAAAAGCATTAATTTTTAAAGTGAAATAAGTAAAAGTTTTTATCTTGGCTGTCAAGTTTTATAATACCACTTTATAAGTTAAATGCCAAAGTTCGTTTTGCAATATTTAAACGGTCGTGTCTTGAAAAAACAAAAAGGAGACTTACTTGTTTATAACAGGTAGACATACACATGATCACTATGCATTTTTCACTAATTTACCTATGTTGATACCCGCTAGATAGCACCAAAACTCTGGCAAAAGGCCTTATTCTATAAGGTGCTGACAACAGCGGTGATTTTAAATCCCTGTATAAGGTGATTTTTAGTTTGACAAAATGGAGGGAATGAACGATTCGTTTCTCAAGATGAATGCAATATCGCATTACTGGTTATGAAAAAGCAGACATCACAATGGACGCCTTGAGTCACGTGATTGCAATCCGATCCAAATCTATGCTGACGTACGTCGACGAAGAGATTTGGAGTTACGTAAGACGACAATTTGTGACGTTTTTGATACATAAATGCCTACCCACTCTTCTTCAGTTGTCATGGTCCACGACAAAGCACACTTACAATGCTCAGTCGGCGTGGTTATGTTAGGTTATGTTATCCCTTAAGTTAAGTAGTTCTAAAGATATTTGAAACCCTAACCTGCAAGAATATTAACGAACGATTAACTCTTCAAGTTTGGCTGATCACGGGGTGCGAATTGTTTACAAGAAAGAGCACAAACTCTGGAGATGTCACACATTTTTTAAATTTTAAAATAGCAAATACTTTCAGGTAGTTCAGAACACAATAAACTTTCGTAACAAGAGTTTAATTAATTATTATTTTTTTAATTTATGAGAGGACGGGAAAAAATATATCTCTGGTGGGACAAATATACTGTGATGGATCCAACCAAACTACCATTACTAGAAGAATAGATCTAGCAAAGCAAGAACGTTTCAATTATTTTCGTTGTTCCTAATTTGGAAGCGTCTTTTCAGATCCATATCATTGCATTCGACTTAACTGAGGATTTGAAAGCATCCAATTTTCCGAGAGAAGGACCCCCGCCAATCAGCGAAAGCACGAAGCACGACGGGCTGAATGAAGGAGAAGACGATCGCGAAAACAAACCCATTACAGAATTCTTCCAGCAGGTGGCACCTGTCTCGTCCGCTGCTGCCTCCAGTCTGCTGAAGTTGATAAACGACCTCTTCGGGTTGTCTCGCGTATCTCTCCAACCGCAGAGGGCGCCAAAAGAAAGTAAAAAAAAAAAAGACAGGAAAGGAAAAGATGAGAAGATTGCGGTTTGTGGGGAATTTTGTTGCGATAGAACAATGCTTAAGGCGGAGTGCTTGAAACAGAGAAATTAATTTGTAGTTTTCATAATTTATTTATTAGATTTTTTAGTAACTTTCTTCGTTCTGTTTTCCCCGTATGAAAACAAAGTAGGGTAAGTATTCATACTTCATCTTATTCAATTGCAACTTACCGTTTTAATGAATTACATGAGGTTGCGGGCGATTTATTAGATGGAGACCGAACCGTTCCTTGTATACTTTCGGTGAAATTAGCTTTTTGTCCTACACGTTATCGAGTATTTCAGAAACTTCGTTAGTCAAATAATTGGGGTGATTTGTAAAACACTGAAAATCAACAAAAAATTTGTTTGTCACCCCCTAAATTTTTAAAAATATTTATATTTTATGTAGGTTATTATATTAAAATAGGTTAATAAGATTTTTCTTTCAAGAAACGTTTTTTCCTTCCGTTAAAAAAATTGAGCATGCTTATGGTGTTTCTGGAATGTCCGATTAAAATTGTAAGTGATATAAATAAAAGAAGTACATTCTCTAAACATTTATAGATAATTGTCAAAATATCTCAATGTCGTTTAGATATTTTGTGTGGAGTTGTTGGTACGAGAAACTTGAATTGTATTTTGTTAATAATATAAAAATTTGGGTAAAATACTTTGTGTGTGATAAGAGAGATGTAATGCACTTTTGTGTAAGAAAAAGGTTTGAATGCGTTTGATTGTCTGGTTGAAAACAAGAGTTGGAGAAGAATGTTTATAGAAATACAAGAGGTTTGAACAGGATGTTTATAGAACGAAAGGCTTTTTAAAGGGTGAGTGTCACGCGATGGATGTTATTTCAGAATGCTACCAATAAAACAGAATACTGAAAGGGATATACACATTTTTATGGAACAATGATACCCAAAGGGTGTTTTACAATGTATTCATTTTTTATCCTACCGTAAAATGTCATGCAAACCTTGTATTTTGTTTCCTACGTTATTTTGTTCCTTCTCGCAAACAAAGACTGATCGATCATTAGTTAAAAGTACGGTCCTGGAATAATAAATGGGCTCATGTTAATATTCCAAGTCCCGCGCTCTTAGCGGTTTCGATTTGTTAGGTTTGCAAAGCCACTCCTCTGCGACTTTTAAGAAGCTCCTCACCTTCGTTCGACCAATCGTAGGCAAACTTTAAACTGCTTCCAAATTTGGCAGATCAATAGAAGTACTCGTAAATATACCCCTATTAAATCGTAACGAGAGCCTTTTTTTAATTCCAGAAGTGTACAAAGGGATCTTAGATTGTACATCATATTGACGAAAAAATACCTGTTAAGTAAGAAACTAAATTTGCGAATAAATTGAGTCACTCAAGAGAAAGTGATCAATTTAAAAATAACTCGAGTGTCTAAGAGTAAATATAAAAAATTAAGTGATAAAACCTTTTAACGTTATTATCTCATTACTTCGTGTAAACGAGTAAACATCGGTTCAATTTTCCTATCTATGAAAATTCAACAAATTATAAATCAAGATTTAGCTTATTTAGCGTTATGAGTTTAAAAGTATTTACCGAGCATTTTTTGTTTGGAAGAAGAAAAAGCAATTTTATAGCGTTTTGAAGGGAAAGGTCGACTTTGAAAAATTTATTTTAGTAACATTATTAAGTATGGAGCATAGAAATTTTTACACAATATTGCTGTGGTTGTTTTTTATTAAATGTGTTACTTTTATAATTTTATCTTCGCTAAAAAAATTGTTCATGTAATATAAATAAAAAATTGTAATATCAAGATAGGCGAATCGTACAATTTTCCATCAGGCCTTAAAAAACCGAATTTTATTTTTTACCAAAATATTAAATCAATTTATTAATTATTGAACATATTGATTTTTTTTGTAATGCAGTTTTAAAAGAGTGATACAACGGTAACCTCAAGAATTAGATAACGTCGAGGAGTAGATGCACGAGCGGAGAATTGAAAATATGGGAAGGGATGACGTAGCGATGAAAATTTGCTCCTAACCTTTTATGCGAGTAAAATATTAATGAGTGAAAATATTTGCTTATAAAACGTGTGCTTAGTTTAGTGACATGGTTTTTCTGTCCTGTGAACCCTATAGGGAAGAAACCCTATAGATGATTACATGTTGTTGACGAATATTTGCTTTATTCTAACTTTAAATTAATTAAAGTCGCTGATACGGTGAAACGAATGTAGTTGATATGATCAGATAAATTAAAAAAATGTTTCCCACTTACTGAAAGAGGGAAATCATCTCTGAAGATATTCTTAACACTATATTTTAAATGTATATTATTTATTAATTTACAGAATGTGTATACTGCCGTTCCCATTGAGTCATTCCAGGGGTTTAATAGCACTATCCTTTGTCACATTATGTCTCCCCTCCCCTCAGGGTTGAATATTTTTTTCGGAGGCTCTTTTATTAAACTTACTTTTCTTCAATAATTCTAAGATATTTCATTTTTTAAGACGAAAAAAATTTCTAAAATTTTCAGTTTTCATGTATTGCTTTAGAAATCTTTTTCCCGGATCATGTAAAGGACATGACCACAAAATTTGTTCAATAGTATTTCTTTCTACTATACAGGAACATAAATCTCACAACTTCTTCTCCGTCTTCAAGTATGTGATCACATGTTCATGTCCAGTTAGTATTTCAGTTGTATTCCCCCAGGATTTGAATCATCTCCTTGATCACTTACGATTGGTTCTAGAAAAAACACCGGGACTGCATACGTCTATGTACAAAAATTAACTTAAATTATCGATAAAACGATATTAAAAGTAGAAGTGTCAAAATACCTCAATATAAGAAGGAAAAAATCAATCATCATCAAATTTAAAGGATTTTTTGTTTCAAGCATTTAACAAAGATGTAAAACGCCTGTAAATCGTAAAATTTCGCCAAATAGTTCAGATTTTCCAAGAATTTTAATGAAATGGTGCAGTCGTGTCATATCTCGGAAGCGAAAATAAAATTCCAGCGGCGCGATTCTCGCGAGATGGTGCAGATTATAGTCAAGTTCTGTATTAAATTTGTATGATTATGAATCTGAAAAATTAGGATGATGTACATTAAGAAAAAAGCAAATAAATGTATTGGGACCTTACAATGTAGAAAGATTTTATTTCTTCCTGAGTAAAACAACATTATCCCAACAAAACCCGGAGCAAGGGCGGGTAATAAGCTAGTAAATTAATATATTCCGCATTATTTGCTTTTTTTTCTATATTTTTTGCCATTAATTTTATTATAACTAAACTTTTCTTATTCTCTTTACCATTCCGATTGTACATTTATTCTTCTGATATTCACCACTGTACATTATGATTTGATCTATTCACGCCATGTATTTGTATTTCAATATATTTCAAATATTCTACACAATCACGTTGTGTGTGTGTGAGGATACTGAAATGACGGAGCTGTAGAATGTTCGAGAAGGAATTTTTCGTAAAAATGAGATGCCAGTACAATCCATAAAAAGAAAGGTTTGAGAAAGATCTTAGATCGGGGCTTTTAAAAATGTGAGCGCGTTTTGTTAAACATTTCACTGTTATTCTGCAGATAGTTGTAACAAAACACTTACTACAATTGTCGCATATTTAAACGCAATTTAAGATATTACTAGCGTAGGTAGGATTAAATCATAAAAATATCTGAGATTGGCATAAATAAACAGAGTAATATTTACTTATTGTGGGTCAACGTTAGAAAAACATACTTCACCGGCCATTCAAATCAAATAATTGCAATTATAAATGATGGTGTAATCCATTACGTCTTATGGCGAAAACACTTATTTCCAAAAAAATGAATAATTTTTAAATCACGAAAGTGATGGAAGATTCATTTGATTTGTGGTAAATTTTCCGTAGTATTTATTACATCATTTTTATCTATATCTCACCGCATATTTAAGGAAGATATTTCACTTCTTCTGAGGTGAGATGCTCGGTCGCCGCCATGTTTGCACTTAATGCTGTTAAGAACTGGAAACGAGTCAAGCGAGTTCCTGAATATTGTTTTGTACTACATTATTAATTGATAGATACACATTAAATAATATATTTTTTCTTCGTTATTATTTGTATTGTTGTTTTTAAAGCAATTAGAATGATAAAAAAAGAAAATAATTATACGTCTCTGTGATTTGACTTACTTGGAGTGCTGATCCACAGTAAGGAAAAAACCAAGCTGCAGCGAGTGCGAAATCTTTACTCGGTTTCAGCATAAAAAGGTTTAGACATAAAAGTTAATTAAAATGTTAATCGTGAACTTCACTGATTCTTAAATTCCGATGAATGCGTTTGCAAGGAATTCTCGAGTAAATGAGACAACCTGCGCGTGGAATTCGTTTCGTTAAAAATAAACGTGAATCACTTCGAGTCATTGCGCCGTGTAATGCACGTTACGTGCTCTGCGAAGGCAACCGACGACTGCACGTCGCTAACTGTGTGACAGTCCTCAATTATTTGGGACCACATAAACGACATTTGTGTATAACCACACCATGAATATTCACGTAATCACGCGGAAGATAACACTACCTATGGTTACTGCTGGCGATGTGACCTTGCGGCTATTTACCATCACGCACTCAATTGCTTTCAGTTCATAAGGAGAACTCGCATTCATCAAAACATTCAATTGTGTACCTTATACGGGATTTGTCTTTTAAGAGTGGAATTAATGCCTGAGATTTTGGGTCTTTATTACGGGTAATACTAATTATGTTATGTTGAATGAAAATGGGACTCGGGATCTTGAGCTTAGCGAGCTCATGCGCTTTTCCAACTGCGCCATCCCGTTCGCCTCCCGGCCCAGTCTACCATTAACATTCAACTTGCGAGACCCAAAGACCTCTGGGGTAGTCTCATACAGAGACCTCATATGGGGCGACTCCCTTAGGAAGTACTTTATTTGGCTCGTAATATCCAATTCTGGTTCACAAACACATAGAAATCTCTTAATTGCGGTGAACCTCACCGCCTGGTAACAGATTAATTATGTTGAATGAAAATGGGAGAAGGGACAGAGATTCGAACTCGGGACCTTGAGCTTAACGCGCTCATGCGCTTACCAACATACACACGAACTTCTCATAAATACGGAGTCACCGTTGCTCAGCTTAATAAACAGATTTATACAAAAAGTGAGTAGAGTGCTGAGCTGCTGGCTGGGCGGCGGCGGTTCGATCCCAGATGGGGTATGGTAATTTTTCCTCATACCTGAACGATCAGACTGATACCAAGGCCTACTGAAACTGTTGCAAAATGATTACAGTGGAGACTCTTTAACTCGAAATCCGTTAACTCGAAACCTTCTCTAAGACGAAGAAATTTACCATTATCTTCCGTTGAAGTACAAAAAAAACAAACAACCAATAACTCGAATTATTTAGACGTCATAACTCGAACTGAGTATAATTATCCATACATACGCTCTTTAGCTGGAACTTTAACAAATCTAGCGGACTCTATATCACGAAAAAGCAATATGTAAACTTTGTAAATCGAAATTCTTTTTGTAACACTCTTTTAACTCCAAGCAATAGTTTTGTTGTCGTCAATAATCAATTCCAAGAAATGATTTCGCACTTTCATTGAAAGATGTAGTGATATCGAGGACAATATATTTAATGTTTTGTTTGCAATCGAAAATACAATTGAATTATCAATTGTGTTAATTCCTTGACTCAAAAGAAAATTACATATTTCTTTTACTGTGTTCATGTTTTGAAGTAGTTCTTTTATCATAAAATAATCTCTTTAGATGTAATTATGTACAATACAAATATAGTAAAATGAATCTGTAGAAGTCGAATTTTTATTTTCTCATGACTCTATAACTTGAATATCATATGCCTCTATAAGTTGAAACTGATAATGTTAAAATCCTTATCTCGAAGTCCTCTATAACGCGAAAACTCGTTTACTCGAAACGTATAACCGTTCCCTTGAAGTTCGAGTTACAGAGGCTCCACTGTATATCCCGGGGTCAAACCGTTTGGAGCGAGATGCAGGATATCCTCGTCCTCGCTCCAGGGTTGAGAATTTGAGGAGCTGAGGAATTCCCTTTGAATCCTATGGGCATATCTTAGGACCTGTTGTGGGACAGTTTGGCATTGATTTAATTCATAAATATTCGATTTTCATATACAGTTAATAATAATGCATAGTTTCGTTTCATGTATAGATTTCGTGTTCCTCTAGTTTTCTATTAGTTGAGTTCCCACTTCACTTTTACTTTGAACGTTTATGTTCTTAATCCCAATTGATGCCATATTTAAGTGTCAAAATATTTGTGAATCAAACCACACATTCAAAAGAAAAACAAAGAAATTGAATCCGCCTCTGCCTTAGGGCCCTTGATCGGAATTGATGGGATGGTCCCTTGCTTGCTTCCGGAGAGTAAATTAGTTTATTGTCCTCCACGCGGTCATACGCAGTCTATACTGTTTTTTGACAATAAATTTATTATTAAATTTATTATTATGAACATAGAAAAATGTTGGCCAACAATAAAGCGCAAAGCGTCTTTATTGCCTGAGAGTCATGAAAATGAAGATATATTGTTGTGAATACACTCGCCGACAATATATATTGTCGTATATTAGAATATTTATAAATTGAAGTATTTTAGAATAATTATTTCCTGAATATTTCGGGACCAAAGTAATTTAGAATTCTTTTTTTCTTCTTACTAGTAAATGCATTGTTATTTTGTTTACGCTTGCTGAAGATTTTACGTTAATCACTAATAAAATTCAATTTTGTTTTTTATGCAGTATTAAATGGATTACAAATTTTTAAAATTTATGGAGTATTAGTCCTATTTCTTGAACTACATCGGTGCACTTTTCATCACTTATCCATCATCTGATTTTTATGTAGTCTAACAAATACCAATTTGTTCTTTATTCCACTCCTACATTATTTAGCGACCTATAAGCGTATTTGCCAATGCAATTTATTTTTATCTGTAAAGATTTTTATGCAATTCATAGAATGGTCTTTTTGGTTGAAAAAGCGACGGAATAATATTTTATTTTCCATTAAAATAGTTTTAGTATGTAATACATGTATTATGGTTTCTATAAATGTAGAAAAATACACAGTGGGCAAAACATGAATGGAAATGGTGTAAACAAAATGGTATATAATGTTTAGATGCTTAATACTGCCTGAATACCAGAAGAAGTCTGATGAAATCTCGAATTGTGTCTTTGAGCTCGGTTAAATTACCATAGAAGGTTGGGACTGGTAGTGACAATGCACGAAAGATCCTAAAATCAAATTTCCGAAATAGTTATGTACGCGACTTGTGTCGGTAGCCCAGATTTTATGCTATTCATTGACTTAAAATAACTTCGCCCCCTAGCGATAAAAAATATTTTATTTATGAATTAGTAAATGAGATCGACATTTTTCAGGGGAATTATACTTTCCTTCAAATTTTAATCTTGTCATGAAAATAATTACCTGAGGTTAATTTCTCAGCAGTAAGTTATATAATTTGTTGAAATGGGTTCCTGACTAAAAGAAACGTATCACTGTACCGTAATAGATACAAATGCGACTTGAAAAAACATTTCACATCGTTGTCATCCATTCGCAAATATAAACAAAACTGTTTCCATGATTGGAAGTGAGAGCGCGCGTGTAAGAGCAGCGTCAGATGGGAACACGAATGAGTATTTCATCGCGTTTCATTGGTTTACGGACAAGCCAATAAGAAAAATGTGAAATTTTGTTTTGTTTGCTGCAGTCAATGTAGAATTTTTGAAAATTGATCAGTGCCTTGTTTTCCGTGGGAAAGAAACGATTGGAATGTCATCTCATTTAAAAACATTCATCCACTGAACTATATCTCTATTTTTTTAAATTTTTATTTTATTTGAGTACAGCTAGATTGTTTTTTTTTCCATGTAAATATACTTTTATAAGAAATATGTGAATATCGCACATGAGTTGTCGCATATCAGAATTTTTATTAAAGCGTTCAAAAATTCAAATTAAGAATATTTGAAAAATGTATTGATATTATTTTTAATCCTTTCTATGTGATGTATTGTGAAATTTGTGTATACTCTCTGAATAGAAAATTACTCTGAGAGTCGAGTCTGACACCCTGATCATATAGGATAATTAAATCCTCTCAAGATAAGAAAATAACTATTAAATTGTATGCGTTAATTATTTACCTGGTTTCCGGTAGTAGTTTCACTATTGACGGTGCAGAAGCGTTACATTCTGTGATGGTGCGAAATGGGTAAAAGGATAATATTACGGGATTCTAAATGAGAAACGTAGATCAACATCGCTCGTATATTGGTTATTATTATTATTATTATTATTATTATTATTATTATTATTATTATTATTATTATTATTATTATTTACTAATACATTGATTTTGGTATCTCGTTTCCATCTTGTGGGACATTATACAAAACTTTTCCCTCATCATATTTTTTATTCTTTTTTTTCTATTTGCTGTATCTTTATATTGCTAATTAATAATATTTTATTTCAAAACTTCTTTAATCTTTTGCAATTCTTCTACGTGATATACAAGAGTACGATGTTTTTCCCACTTTTCATCAAATTTATGGGTCCCTGTTACTAAAAATTTCATCTGCTAATACTTCATCCTGTTGTTATGTTTCTTGTTATAATTTGTTGTTATTTGATCAGCTGATGACGGCTTAAAACGAAATAAAAATGTAGCGAGCTCTTCATATACATTGTATATTTAATGGTGTATTAAAATGCATCTTATCATTCTTCCATACAGCTCGCAATCCCACAAAACACGATTATTGGTTTCATCACTTCTTCCGAGTAGATATTTTACCTCCTCTTTCTTCCGTATTTGATACAAATATTCATTGAAACTTCTGCGAGATGTTGAAGTACCGCGGTTCTTGGTTTGAACCTTTTTTCCTCTTTTATTTTTCCACTGCCGTCTCCAACCACCATCATCTCACCTGTTTCAAAGCCTCATCCATCACACCAGATGGAGGAACGGCAGCGTCGTTGCGGCGAATCACGGAAGCACAAGCGAGCACTCTGCGTGGAGCGGCTTCGCAATTGAATGCTGCTGCTGCTGCTGCTGCTGCTGCTGCAGGTCGCAGGTGCGAATGGGTCTGTCGCGTCGGGAGGCGACGACGACGCTGTTGACAGTGACAGAGTGAACATGCTTTGGGAGGCTGATGGCGGATTGCTAGAGCACTGGAATATTCCTTCAAACAAATTTTTCATCATCATATACATAAATACGCTAATGCCCCGTAGATCTTTCGTTCCTTTTCTGCGAGAATAACAGAAATAAAGTTTCGTACGATAGAGCATCAAAATGTGTGTCTGAGATTTCCTATTATTTCTTTCGCCTTTTCCATTCCGAGAAAACAGAATTCAATAATTTTTTATGAAGAGAAGACGCTATTTGACTCATTTGTCACATAAAAATCTCTTAAATTGCGGTGAACCTCACCGCCAGGTAACAGATTAATTATGTTATGAAGATGGGAGACGGAACCGAGATTCGAACTCGTGATCTTTGGTTAGCGCATGAGCGCGTTAAGCTCAAGGTCCCGAGTTCGAATCTCGGGTTTGATTTTGTGGGGCTTTACGGCTCATGTCGACATCAAAGGTCATTGGAGCCCTAAAATTCTGTACAGGTAGGGAAAATGCAGTTACGCACTAGGGAGAACCAACATGACTCTCCCCGCGTGTGGGACTCGCCGAATGACTCAACCAAACCCACTAAAAACCCTTCTGAATTACAACTCAGAACTCAAATATCAACATCTCAAAACATTACATACATCATTTAAAAAAGAGGAAAAGAAAGAAAGAGGAAAAGGAAAGATACCCTGATAGCCCTAATGGCGTCGGGATCTGAAAGAACAAGTGGTGACCAAGGGAGGTCAGAAAAGAGAAAGGAAGGAGCCTCACACAAGTAAGTGGAAGTAATGCCAGACTCAGCTCGGGGCCCCGTGTTTGCCAAACACGTACTTACTAGATGTAAGTCCCCTGGGGGATCGAATTTCGGTCCCGTCCCCTACTTTCATTCAACATAAAATAATTAATCAGCTATTTGATATGGAAATAATTTGACTACCTGACAAAAGAAAAACAATACTCCTGGTAAAAAATAAACAATACTTCTAGGGAATTGTAGGTGATTTACGTAATGCTCCATTGTTTAATATGTGTTATAACCATGCCCCATTCATAACAGTTATGAATACTGTACTGTTGTCATGTTTGCATGATGCTAAATATGAAATCGAATGAAACTTGCCTGCAACTGGCAGATGGAGGGAAAGTAGCATCTGTCTTCTTATTCAGGTCATAAAATAGTCTTGCTACGTAATGAAAATGTTCGTTGTCATAAAGAATGTGAATTACTTTTTAATTGTTGTACGGGTTTAACTGGTATTAAGATTATCGGCATTGTTTGGGTGTATTTTGTGGTTTTGGTGCAAATATTCTTTCTTGAATCCTCATTGATATCCCGTATACAGTCTTCCCGTGTTCACTCCTAAGCGGGACGGAAGTACATTCTAATCATGACACCGTAACTTTTATGTTTTGTAATGCATCGAAGTGACGTTTTGCGTGAAGACACTGTGATATGTTTCCTAGACACACTTCTAACTTGGGTCATCTGCGCCATCTCTCTCGCGTTCGGCGACGCTTCGGAATTGTGTGTTTCGTGTTTTACTAAATTCCAGTTAGAGAGACACTAAAGTTTTCTCAACAGGGAGACGTAAAGTTATAAAGAACTACAATACTTGGTAGTGTTTCGAAAATGATCTTGCAGGTAACTGATGAAAGTACACCTGGACTGAACGGACACCTTTCGCGTACAGGTGCAACACGCGCGTGCGCAGTTCGTCAAAAATGAAGTTCCCGCCTTGAAGATATATTAATATTCATCAGTAGCCTCACGTCTCTGGACGGATGAGGTGATATGAAGAAGGGCCTACGCGTGTAATTATCTCACATAGTTCAAACGTACGCGGCCAGGGCGCTCCAGTGACCGGAGGCGACAATCACAGTTTCAACGCTAGTTCTGAATTACGGCGTAGCAGCGCGGCTGCCGGTGTACTGTCAATTACGATCTTCAAATGTTTTTTATTATGGCTGCTTTTCTAGGTTCTTAAAAGCCCAG
>NNCF01126257.1:168147-183014 GCA_002313205.1 Laupala kohalensis | reverse complement strand
CACTGAGTATTTTGATTACTCAACATTGATTCGATTTTTTCTCGATTTTCCTTCCTTGAGATGAAGCTTAAAAATTCTGAGAAATCCCTACTAGTTTTGACAAAGGTTTTAGCATTGTCAGACATAATCGTTTTAGGAAAACCGAACCTGGAGGAGAACCTGGTAATACCAAGCATTTCATAGCCTGTCTTAAGTGATTCAACCAAATCCAAACACACAGCCTTTGAAGAATGACAGACAAAAACAGATATATAGGCCTTTACAATGGCTTTTGAGCGAGGTAAACCCATACGAACGTTTAGTGGTCCTGTGAAATCCACTGAAACATGAGAAAAAGGTGAAGAGGGTGTGACCCGAGTTGTTGGTAATGCACCCATTAATTGCTGAGCTGTTTGCTTCTTTAATTTAACGCAGGTTAAACAACGATTTGTTATTCTTTTCATCAATTTGTTTAATGATACTATCCAATACTTGGATTTTATTGCAGAACTCAGCAGCTGTGGGCCTGCATGTAAATATCTCAAGTGATACGCTTCTGCTATTAATTCAGATAAATGGTTATTACATGTTAATACAATAGGATGTTTTTCTTCAAATGTCAGATTAGAATTCTGTAACCTTCCCCCGACTCTTATCACACCTTGACTATCAATAAAAGGAAATAACCCTATCAATTTACTTCCCCTTGGCAGTTCCTTATCAGACTTCAGCGCCTTATTCTCATTAGGAAATATATGGAGTTGAACCTCCTTGATAATTAATTTCAGTGATTGATTCAACAGTGTGACTGATAAAGGATCTACGTTTTTGGCTTCTTTTTTTATTGCAGCTCTGCAGTTCTGAATGAATCGCAGACAGTACGCGATAGTTCTAATGAGAAAATTAAATTTTGAGAATTTTGCTATCACTTTCATGAGGCAAGATTCATTTTCCCTTATTTCTACGACTTCATTCACAATAGTATGAGAGGGCAGAATATTTTCTGACAAAAGTTTTAAATTTAATTCATTTGGCATAAATTTAACATGGCTGGTTTCATTTATAAGATTATCAGGACCATGTCGCCATAATCCTGAGTCGTTCAGGGCAGATACAGACATTCCACGGGTTAAAAGATCAGCTGGATTTTCACAGCCTTTTACATGCGACCAAACCACATCTCTAGATAAGTTTCTAATGATTTGAATTCGATGAGCCACAAAGGGTTCAGTTTTAGTATTATAATTTTTTATCCTGGACAATACAATGGTACTGTCAGTGTAAAGATGAACAGTAGCAACGTCACCAAAAGTGACTTAATTAAGAAGTTTTGTCTTAAATCCATATGCTATAAAGTATTTTTCCCCATGAAATACCAAAAATAACATTCGTAAAACCTAATAAGTGTTACACATTTCGTAACTTACTCTCCAAATTCAACAGCTAATAATTATCTTGATAAGCTTTCAGAAAATAAATGCATTTGCTTCTATTTATTTAGTTTGACCTACATTTCATCTCGTTTAAAACATGTTGCAAAAGATTTATCATGTGATAATGTTTGATGTGAGGAAACAATTTCTTCTTGTAGAATCTTTCGCTCGCGTCCCTAAAAAGCTTTCGTCGCTTCGTAGTATTGCTGTGGTTCCGAACGCTAAGTGCACAAAGAAACTTCTTGCTCGAGACGTGACTTTTGGAAAGTCAAACTGAGAGGAAACGAGGTCAACAGTACGAAGGTTGATGTGATTTAATAGAGAAAGTACGAATAGTTATGAATCCAGGGCATGATCTACGGAGTTCTTTTCTTGAGCGGCTGTGTACTGTAAGGTTAACTGCTGCACTGCAACTTTGTTGACATCGTTTAAAGGCGACTGTATGGCTTCACATCTTGTGTAGGCTTCGCTAACAAATCTTTTGAAAACATTCTCAACCCTACTATCGCTATTCCCCTCAACGGATGTTGGAGAATGCCAACTATAAACTTTACTACAACAGAACCATACTAACTAACAATGCAACACATCTTAACAGACGAGACAACTCTCATAGAAAAAAAACAAATAAAATGAACTTCATCTTCGATATTGCCACATTCCTAATAATGTCAACATTCAAAAGACCTATGTAAAGAAAAATAGAAAATACAGCAATCTAGCATTCCAAATTCAACTGCAGTGGAAAACTCGCACTAAAATTCTTCCCATAATTATTTCAAGTATGGGAATAGGAAGAAATCTACTTCGGAGAAACGTGAAATTTCAGTTAAAAAACCAACCATAATTGTTATGTAGAAATCATTATTCTTAATACATGTGAGATGGTTTGAAATTTCTTACGATAACTGTGAATAGGGACATGTGCTTGGAACATCATTTCCGCAGCTGACCAATAAACCAGGTACACGCCTCAGAGAAAATAACAATCACAATAATAATAATAGTAATAATAATAATAATAATAATAATAATAATAAATAAATAATGCTTTTGTAGTTAGAACGAAATGGAAATAAATTTCAGATCAACTTGATATATACTAGTATTAACGTCCATTATATAATCTAATAAAATAAATAATTAAATCCACGTCAAATCGAATAAAATAAAAATATTATTCGTCCATAAAATGTCGTAAGTTTTCAATTATTTATTTTAATTACTTGATTTATCTTGATTTGAGAATAAAGCTGGAAACTTCCAAAACTTCTGTATTAAATTGTAACATTCTTTTACTAATTATATGCATTTCATACACTGAATTTAACTAAAAGTACTCCTTATAAAATATTCTGCATGTAATAGTAGATTCTTGTTCCAATTCTGGGAAATAATTTCTTTTCCCCTTTCAACAGATTTCACCCGCTGAGTGAAAATGAAACCCTTCGCATTTAATCTCGATTTATAACTGTCGTCTTCAGATATTCCTATGAGATATCTACTTATTATGTGGAAATCAAGGAAAGTTTCAAGGAGAAAACAATGGATTTCTTTTCCCAGAAAAAGAATTAATAAAAGGGTTTTAATCAGTCGTCTTGGCGTCACGACTGTCGGAAATAATCGGAGATGTTCAATTGATGCGAAAAAAACAAAAACAAACAGAACTTTCTTCACTTCCAGATAATTTCAGTTCTTTATTTTAAAGAGTCCATACTGTTTTAAATTTCCTCTCAAAATTTCTTAGGTAATTTCTACGAAATTCTCTGTTCCGGGAGGATAAGACCAGAAGGTTAATGTTTATAATACTAAGTCGAAGTTTACTACAAGTAATTAATTACAAATAAAATTATATTATTTTATCTCTGTAATGAATTGAATTATTAAATAATTTCAAATTCATCGGAAATTTTTTCCCACCAATATGATTTTAAAGGGCATCATTCATTTATCCTTCTTAATATGCAAGCTTGGTCCGTAGGTAGGGGGTAAGTTTGGACCAAGTTGCCATCTGGTGATTTTTTCGATTATGGAAGGAAACTGTACAAATCTTGACAGCATACTGTAGGGCAATGAGCCTATTTCTGAGAAATCTGTTCATAAAATGTCCTGGTGGTGTAAGGGTTTCTAGCGCGCAAATTCCGTGGCCAAAAGATCCACGCATCGATTTAAACTGGCATTTTTGTGCCTTTTCTCAATATGATGGACGATTTTCCATAATAATTCCTACAACATCTGTACATCTGTTAACCGAGATAAGGTTTCGTCCCAATTCTTTGGTTTTCTGATATAGATTTCCGCTTCGTTTATTTTAGTGTTCAGCATTATATGTCAATCCACCCTTATATATAAATGCGTAACGCGAAAGTGTGTGTCTGTTTGCTGTCACGACTAAACCACAGAACCGATCGTTGATAATTTTGGCAAGGAGATTATTTAAATGTCGTATATGAACATAGGTTAACTTTTATATTTAAAATGTGTAATACGAAAGATGGAAATGGTTTTTGACAATAAATGTTGTTAAAATCGGGGCAAGTTATATTCTCTTGCGACGTCTAAACTGTTAGAGATAGGTGACAACTATAAGAGGCGATATTGTTTGCCTCCAAAAATGACCGCGACAGCAGCACATTAACCTAACTTATCTTCAAACATTAACCTAACTTATCGATTAAACGGTATTAAAATTAGACGAGTTAAAATACTTCAATTTAAGAGAGTAATTTCAGAAGGAAAGAGTCGATCATAATACCATTTAATGAGTTGTATGTTTCGTGCATTTAACAGAGGTAACAATTTCGATGAACCTTTTAGATTTTACTAGAATTTTAATGAAATGGTGCATCCGCGTCATGCCTCGGAAGCGAATATTCGACCGACGTGGCTCTTTCGAGATGGTGTATTTGTATTATTATGAATTTGAAAAATTAGGATTATGTACACAATTTTTAAAATCAGTAAGTAAAAGTATTTTGATCTTACAATATTGATATATTTTATTTTTTCCGGAGTAAAAGAAGATTAGTCCAAGACAAATCCCGGGCAACGCCGGATAATCAGCTAGTAACTTAAATAATAGTTTTCTGGCACAACCATACACGAAAATACGATTTTTATGAGCCACCCGATTATTTGTATATATCTGTTAAACATCAGTGAGCAACATTGTGTAGTAGTGTGTTACGTTAAGTGCGATGGATTTATTCTCTCCAATTACGAGGGAAAAAAAAACATCCAGTCATACGGAACCGTTGTCCACGTACATGAATCGACATGATGAACGAATCACGCAACCGAAACATATGAGGAACGTGACACTTTCGATCGTCCTTTTTTTAAATCTACGTAACAATATCTGTGTAACACGCGATTTACGAGACAAAAGAAGCTTTCTGATAACCTTGTCTGCAAATAGCTATCAGTAAATCGTTTTTTTTTATTCTCTGATTCTTCGTACCTTGTTACGGGCTGTACGAACGGGTTAAAGGGTGAAAGAGATTTATTCTCTCTGTAACTCAGATCGGAGTTTAAACTTGCACAGTGTAATGCAGCGCAAAAGATTAATCAATATTTAACCCAACCCTCGCGTCGCGCATAATAAATTGCTGCTAAAAACACAACATGTCTTTTGAAAGTTACATGAGGTCGCTTAAGTTAGTGTTGCTTCAAGTCTTTCTTCGAATCGTTTGTGGCCGTAAAAATTATATATGATAGGAAAACTAGCACATAGTCAATTTTACATTTTTACTAACTCTTGGTAGGAATAGCACTACAATATTAATTTAAAAAGTTTTTATTGTTTAAGTTTTTAAGTTCAGACCGTGTGACTCTCTTCTTTACTTTTGTTCTTTTCAAAAGTTCCAAATGAGCAAGACTCTTTTGTAATGAATTCTTTTGTGTGTTCGAAAAATCCCTAAAGCTACAAAGAATTTGTCTGTAAAGTAATAATGAATAATATTCCCAGATAATGGAAAGTGATTTAAATTCTTCGTTGTACAAAAAGTTTTAATGTCATTCATTTTATATATCCATTCTTTAGTGATTGCATGGGAAAATTGTTTCAGGGAACATTTATATTTTAGAAATTTTTGAATAGTCTAGTAAACACAATATTAAAAATGAAAGAAATTTTTTTAAAAAATGTGACGAAAGATGTGTTATAACATTTGTAAAGATCGAAGGAGATATTCGATTGTTATTCTTGATATTTTTCTGCTATGGCACTAGATTCTATTTTAAGTCCAAGAATGTAACAATAATCTTTATTCTTGTATCACTAGATTACTTCTACTATAAAATGTATTTTAGATGTGTTTGGAGCAAATATTAGTATGATAATGTTCACAATAAACTTAACTTTCAATTATCTGTTAGACATATTTATTCTTGCATCGTCAACGATCGTGTAAAAATTGCGAATCTGGAATCTCCTGCCGCAGACCGGGTTCAAGTCCCGGTCGGTCGCAATTTTCACGATGCAAACTGTCTTACACGAACTCCCAAACTCTCTCAAACACTCTTACAGTAGGTGCTCGGAAGTTGGGTGTTAATATTCTTTACTGTAGTTGAAACCGAATGGGTATTATAAATGAATGCAACAAAACGAAGTTCGGGGCAGGAGTAAGATAAACAAGGGAACTAAAGGCAACAATAAAACTCTGAATTTTGGATTTTAATTCTTTGAATGAACATAAAGTTTGATAGGCATATCAATTTAATGAATTGTATATCATACTTCAAATCATTAATGACAAAAATGTAAAATGTTTGTGACATTGTGAAAATTGACTGTTGACAGAGTAGTGAAAATTTTGTTTTAGATGCAAGTGTGAGGGTAGAAAATGTAAATTAGTATTCGGAAATCGAATAAAATTTGAAATGAAGATTGAGATGAAATATATGGAATGGAAAAATTTTGGAAACAGCACCTCCGTAGTTAAATAAATGTCAGCTCAGTTAATTGTATTACACGGATTTTATTTCAAAAAGTTACAAATCTTACACTCATAGAGATATATGGAGATTAGACGGTGACTTGCGGGAAAAAAAGGGTGTGCTGCAAGTGAATACATTAAAATCGGAAGGTTCAACTCTTGTGGGGAGCCCAGATAGTTCAGTGTTTTACACTGCGAGGAGTTTCCCGTGTGAACCGAGGAGGTCTGGTTAAGCCATTAACTTCTGTCAACACAGTGCAACTACCGATGTATCAGATGCACGGAAACATTATAGCTTCACACGAACGCACGCATACCAACACTCCGGGAACAAAGCATTCTCACGTATTGTCATTATTCTCTGTTCCCGTACAAAGCAGAATGTTGAATGTGTGTGCTGGCTTTCACCCAAAAATTATACGCTATACTTTGTATTCTTGTGACTGGGAGCTGTCGCCATTAAGCAAGAGTAACGCTCGTATACGTGAATACATTAAAAAGTGTTCGTGCACACTCCAGCAATGCGGTACTACCCGAGAATTAGAGCGAGGAGGTTGGCGATACTGATATCATTGCGGAGATGATATGTGGTTTTACGTTGTGTGGATCTATATTCTATTTGGCTTTAATTCTTCCGATGGATCCTCATTCCATAGAAACCTGCAAGTACGAATTGTAACAGTGTTGTCAGAATGCAACATGGATTGTGAATGTGAATAAAATCCCCGTTTCAATGATAATTTCTTCCTCATGTTTCGAGATATTTCAGTTAGAATAGTTCGTTTATATGGAAATGGAAAATAATATGAAATAGATAAGATAAAAAGAATGTGCATCGTAATACGATATTTCCGTACAACACGTTCGTAAGAACGAAGTTGTGATGAGCGCAGAATGAATTTCGCTTAAAAACATACACTCAACTCCACGAAAACGCACGTGATGTGAAAAGTATAACGAATTGCATAAAATTAATTTTCTCTAAATCAACGGAAATTAACTTAATTAAGTTTAATTATTGATCTCAAAGATAATGAGTATCGAAATTTAATCTTCCTTATAAAATAATTTTTAATTCAACTTATTTCTTTAAATATATCGAGACAAAAATGTTAATACCCTACTATAAAAATGGAAATAATTAATAACGACAAAATGAAAAATGAAATGTTTTTATCTTTTCTCCTTTCGTTGTACTAGACCTATAAACTCCGTTTAAGGTGAGAACGTTTTTATTCTAGTTACACTGCATTAGTTTAACAAAGTATGTAGTATGCAGTTTCGCTGCATGATTTTTCTTTGTAAATTGTTTTTCTCTCTCATGTTTCTAAAAAAGTAAACATTTTTTTGCATCTCGTGTATTTGAATTAGTTTTGTGTGTTAATATTGCACTAACTGTAAAGGATAGTGTAAATAATTAACCTAGAAATGTTCTAATGGGAAGACCAAACTCCGTTTTATGCGGTCTTTAAATTCAAATATTCTGGATGAAATTTTTAAAAAAATAACACCTAAGACAATGTACGATATGTGAGAAATGAAATATACGCCTTAATAAAAATTAAAATAGATTTATTAATAATTTTTATTTTGATCAAATTACATACTTACATTTTATCCTTCTCTACCACTTTCTGGAAAGAGTGCTCGGAGTCTATTAAATGGCTGCAAAATTAATGAATACCTAAAGAAAAAAATATAAATTCCACGAATTTCTCATAATAAACCCGGCATTCCATTATCTATATTGATTATTGAGAACAGGTCCACACAAAAACACAACTATTTCGGCCAATTTAACGAAATTTGATTTTTGTTCATTAGAGATAACACAAGGTTCCAAGGTAGTTACCCAGCGTCTCCTCGTTATTATCAATAGTCATCATACTTATTACTAATTACTACATCTATAATGTTGTTATACAAATGTATATAATAAGGTACAATGAGATCAGGTACCTTTATGGGTTTAGTAACTCGCTCCATTTCAACCTAGTCCATTATATACATAATACTCAAACAATCGTATCAACTTTTTTAAATCTCATTTTTATACATCATCGATTATTTAATTTCACCAATAATTTTCTTGAAATACTTTTCATTCGGGTTGAGAGGTGTGTCCTGACACTGAGACAAGTAACAGAATACGAATAGAATACGCTGACGTCACCATACCGTGTCGTCGTACCTCGGAGACGTCGTAGCTCTCAGTCGTTTCGGCGGGGTCCAATAGCGATCGCGTTGACGCAGCAAAAAGATGTCTGCTGAGAACTCGCGAGATTGCGGGATGAACTATTGGCTGCGACGGATCTTTATTGTAGGTCAGCCGTTGACACCGACTTCTTGATGCTTCTCATTTTCACATTATACAATTTAAAAAGTATTTCAATCATTTAAAGAATAATTAAGTATTATTTAAGATTACTGGCTGTTATGTCCTCAAAGAATTAAATCTTTCAAAATACTAAAATTCTGTATTTTAAGTTTTTAAAAGCTAAAAGTTTAAGTATGAAGATGATTTAATATTCGGGTGGAACACATTGTATCTTAAGAGAACAACGATTTATTTTCAAAAATAAATATCTTTTGGAATTTAAAAAATCGATGAACTTTTAAAACTTGTTCACAAAAATTTATAAAGTTTAAAAAATAATTTTTATCTTCGCCGTAACATATGAAGAGACTTTTTTTCGTCGTTTTTGTCATTCTCAACTTCGTGATGGGTATGCAGGCAATGACAGGCCATACAGTTTACAATGCAAATTCAAAGTTCATATTATTTCCTTTATAAATATCTATTTTGTTACAAAGTAGGTCCTCATTACCAGTCACTATTATTCATAAAACTAATGTGTAATGTAATTACGAACAACGACGGAAGTCAAATTATTCAAAAATGTAATTAACTTTTGACGTGTTCATAAAGGAGTTAGTACAAATATTGAAATATTTGTTTCATTCTATAACACAATAATATCGTTTTTGAAATTAAATATTGGTTTTTATTGTGTGATAAGAGCACTACGTTATAATGTGTCTATTTAAAAAACCAAACTTACTGTCCACTTGTAATCTCGTTCATAATAGAGATGGAGATTGATATATGTTAAGAAATGTTGATAATGAAACCACACTGCAGTGTTCTGGTCAAGAAAGTGTTTTAAATTGCTCATAAAATTTTCAGCTTTTGCCTTCGTCTGTAAACTTTCAAGTAAATAGTGCAAAATAATTCTAAAACATTCTAGAATGTGATGAAATGAAGAATATACATCACGATGTCATAACCCTGTATTGTAACTCGAGATCGTGCCGTATCATTAGGGTGCGTTCAGTCACATTGAATAATCGCTTCACGGTGGCCTAGAGACCCTGAATCGCCTTCTGAACCTTGAATGGTGTTCAATGCGGATATATTGGAGTAGCTCGTGTACCGGGTGGCGCAGATAATGGAAGTTCATGATGGGCAACATGTTACCATTGCCCCAATTAAGATGGACAGAGGAAGCTCACCAGCGAGACTCTGATAACAATACGGGATCATCTCTCTTTCAGCTGAGTCAGCTGAGCTCACCCAGCATCACTCGGTAATTTGAATTCAAATCTTCCTGACTATTTCTTACAATTTTGCGAAGTTTAATACACAGAAAATTGGAGGAGAAATAGTAGGAATTATACAAAATAAACCATAAAATTAGTATAATAAAATTATTGTCTCACAATAAATTTCTTTATTGGCTAAAATGTTTCTTCGTCCCTATAAGTGGTCATTGTCAGTTTGAAAATTCTTCTGAGGACATTGTCACATTGCGTTAGACCAGGAAATAGTTGATACTAATGGAAAAGTTATGTTCTTGCGTTTGTGGTAAATAGAACCACAAATAGCACACAATTATTTGCAGATGGCTTCACAGAAATAGTCTTCCTATACACTCTCCTCCCTTCGCTAAACTTGTGCTGAACGCGCACACGAATTTCCGTCTACGAGCGAGTGGTAGATATTAAAAAGCGCGCACAGTCTCCTCTGGGTCATTTCTCACGATTTCACGTAATTGTAGGGATTTTCTAGACACTCATCCAAACACACCCTCTTCCCCGTTTAACAAACGAGAGAGCAAGAAAACTCTTGTATCAGTCACCTATCACCTAACATTATCCTAGGTTTAAAAAATTGTTCATTTATGAACCTAAACAAAATATTTGTTTTAATTTAATAAAATTTACATAAATTACTACGTCAGAAGTAGAATCTGTTCAATTATTTCCTTGTTTACACCCGAACAGTAATTTAGTTTGGACAAACGTAGTTTGTAACGGCAGTTACGACAAATTACAAATTATTTATTACAAAAATATTGAGGCTAATCTTGATATAAGAATATATTTTCCAGAAAATTTCAGTCTCACAGGTTGAATATATTAGACGACATTTATATTTTGAAGCGGTTTATAACACACAGAACTGGAAGTGCAAGATTTCTTTCAATTTGAATGCGATATTATTTTTTTACTACCTTTTTGTTAATTCTACTTCCATAATGAATTCCAGACTCCTTTGAGAATCTGGACACTAAAGGAGAACAGCGCTATTCGTATTGAAGTGAGCAAGGACGAGAATCTGAGCTTCACGAATTAAAGTGTCTGTCCATAACGACGATATTTCCATCGACATTTTATGTTCTCTTAATTCCAGTCAAAAGTACAATCGGCGAAAAAAGATCGTCATCTAGTCTCCTCTTTTCACTGGCGAACACTCGTGTGGCTGCAGCTTTGTTCCTTCGAACGGACACGACAGCTAAAACGCGTCGAAGAACATTTTCCGAGCTTGCTGCAGGATTAAAAGAGATAAAACTGCCTTTACAGGTGGAATATGCCTCGTAAAAAGAGGACTGTCCAAATGAAACATTTCGGATACGACAGCAGCGCTCTTCTGGGCTTCGTGGCCTCGTTTGGAATCATCGTGAAGCGCGGGAGGAGAAAGGCGGAGCTTGCAATCGAGATTCGATCTCTTGTAATCTGATTGTTTTTGAACAACCGTACCACTGACGAAATTTCTCGCAAATGACACCAAGATATCTACTTGATCAAGGAAGGATATCGAATTATAACTGTCATTTGGATATAGTTAAAGTTCTCGAAAACTATATAGTTATGAAATTATGTTAAAGCTCGATTAGCAGTTTCTTAAGACTCTCTTCGACACTTTAAACAAGTGACGAAAAATCGAATTACATTATGGCTATAAGTTTTGTAATAGAAATTTTCTTGGGTTAGTATTACATGATCATTTTTCTGTGTGTTAGATCTATTATCAAAGATAAACGATCAGAGATGTGACATAGGTTCTCTCAACGCGAACATATGTCATAGATACACGATCATAATTCAACAACTACCAATGCTTGTGCATTACAAGATCATATTTCATCTAAGTTATTTAGTAGTATATCTATGTTATAGAAATATAATCGTATGATTCGGTCCTTTGACTAGTACCGTGAAACTATGAAAAATAATCCATAATATCATTTTATGTCCTACGCATTTTCAGAAATCTTCGCATGACGTTTCTTGAATTAACATTTCTTAATATTACAGAAATGATAGAAAGAGTAATTTATTACTGCTTGAACTCATTTCATTTCAAACAGTCGCACGTTTGAAGCTATTGATAGTATATACTCTTTGTTTTTAACTGAGAACATATATAAATTTGTTTTAAGTCATTGATAAATGTAGCCGATTTAGCTCACCGTTAGTTCAAATGGAATATTTAAATATTTTATTGATTTAATTTCTCAAGTGTACCTAATACAAAAAATAACACAGCGATATCATCTACTTGCAAATGAATGACGTAAATAATCTGTATAACTATTTCATATTTGGATTACGAGTATGCGAGGATATGTTTCAAAACTTTCTTTCACTTTAAAAATAGGAATGAATATGTGATGATCTTTTCTTTTTCAGGTAAGTAGCGAGCGTCGAGAAACGCAATGCAGTGATTAAGAGACATTGGTATGTACTCATCCTGTTTCTTCTTTGTTTTTTACTTTATGAATTTTCAGGTATAATTAACAGAAATTACCAATTGTAGATAAATATATTACACGACCTTAGTTTGTATCCACAAAAAATTTATTGTGAACTTTCAATGGAACTCGAATTGTTATTGATGAAGGAGGTCCTAAAGAAAACTGAATTTTTTTTTTCGTTATAAGTTCACAACGAATGTTTTTGGATTTTATCTAAGGTCTCATAATATATTTAACGATAATGCGTTTAAGAAACTGACGTAAATAGTATTAATTCTAATTTTATCTATTTCTCGATGTTGTAAATATTGACTTAGAATAAAATATTTCTAACTCGGGGGGAGTGGGCAGATTTATAATTTAATTTGTGAATACGTTCAAAAAGTCTAGAAAAATTATTCTGGAATTATTTCGGTTTGCATTTGTTAAAATAGCTTTTTTTGTAGGCTCAGTGTTTAAAATTAACTTATTTGATAATTCATCTTATATATCAATTTATTTTAGTACTAAAATCGATTAATATTAATTTGGGTAAATTTTAATTTCAACTTTCACGAGCCTTGATTCGATTTTTTACCTGTTTTGTATTGTGGAAATTTATTCCCCTGCAATGAATTTAAAAGTCCAAAGGTGTCTGGATGTAATAAAGATGAATCCATTTTGAACACGTGAGAGAAGGTGATAGAGAAATAAAAAAAAAATTCCGTAATGTTATCCGTATCTACAGTATTTGATTTTGAGCTGGTAGTTCAATTGTTGTGTACATTGTTCTCTCGAGACCACATTGGAAAAGTCATTTTCAATGTATTGCATTTATTATATGTTTCATGCAAAAAATCCCATTCTGCGAGGAGTCCGCGAAACACAAAAAAGACGGATAACTCTTCAGATGGACTTTTTTCCACCTTGTTATGTAAATTAAACTGTACAGAATTTATCTTGTATTTTGGCGGATTAAAAGATAAACATGCTATAATCGCATTTCATGCCAGAGAACCAAGTTATCAAAGCCGTTTCTTTTTATTTCCATTCGAATTTGTCTCACATTGGAGATTGCAAAAATTATCATGAATACAAGTAAAAGAGATTTTTACCTCAATTATTCTTATATTATCCGATTTTTTAAATATTTTCTGTTGTTGATTATTTCACTCATAACACGCTGCTAGGTTTTTGCTTTTTTGTGAACACCTCACCAAGGCCAGAATTACAGAACCACATCTAAAACGTTAAGTGACTTTTTGCACATGAAAAGTCGGTCAAGTTCTTTAACTTTACGACATAAATGAAGAAACATATTTTTCCGTGATAACTTTCGGTCAGGTGCAAAATGGCGACGATCCGGGAATCGAACACGGGACTCCTGCTTTGATCGCAGGGGTGTTAACCACTACACCACCCGTTCTCCTTCCACACCTGTACACCGTTTCCGCCCAGACCTAAACCCCGGAAGACCCGAGACACATCTCCGTACAGGAGATAAGTGAACCAGGCTCGTAGGCTTCCTACGTACGGAATATTGATCTCTTCGAAATAGAGTCTCAGAGTTCGCGTGGATGACTTGTCGTCTCATTTAAAACCACGTAAGTAACTTCTTTTGTGTCTATAAATTCAATTTGTATACTTAAGGTGAGACGAGCACTCCAAGTTAGTGAAATCACTGAAATGATTCAATTTCTATCAGTTAATAGTATAGTATAAACAATATTTAGAAACTTGTTTGACTTGAATAAGAACATGTGCAGACGTGGCGGTTGAGTACAACGGCTTCGTGGTTTATGCATCTCACTTCAGGAAAAGTTAAATTACTTTCTCAAATTTTCGGTGACCTACAGGTACACCTAATGCAAAAATTGTATGGAAAATTTACTAGAAATCAAAGTAAACTTCCATTACTTTCGTCTTTTTGTTGAAAATAAATGTTTCCTCCATTAGACGCAATGTTATACACCATCAGTTATAATTTCAATTATTTCATTTAAATGACCGGTGAGGTTATGTTATTCAGGTTGGAAACGCAATAATAATATGTTCCTCAGGTATTTTTGTGATTTAATTCCACCTACGCTACAATTAACTTAAGGTGTTCATACAATATCCGTTGCAACGATATCAAAGAACTTACAGTCGCGTGGATGACAGTGTCGTCCAACTCTCATTGTTGCAGAATCACAAGATAGTCACGCGGGATAGAGACTAGTTAATCATTGAGGTGGTGCAACACATGTATATGTTTATTTATCTGAACGCACGCTATGTTGCCATGACAACATTCAGAAAAAAAAAATGATTTGTTCGCATGGATGTGTATTGTCACCTGCGCGACCACTGGGGACTTAATTGTTCGTTCCTATATTGCTCTGCGCTCTCACCGAGTCTGGTGGAGTACATGGATTAGGATAATATTGAGTTTTATGATCCAATACTCTCTAAAAAACTATGATAATCATATAATAATAATTCAAAAATATGAAGATTTG